>JAAXNX010003500.1:0-10581 GCA_036491905.1 Folsomia manolachei
GTTGGTGGGGATAACTCCGGTTTTGGGGTCGGCGGGGGCAGAGAAGTTGACAGGACGGACGTCTTTTTCATAACCGGTTTTAAGGAGGCCATCAAATAAGTCATGGGAAGTGGATGGGGACCAAACTACTGAACAAATTGAAGCAATTGGGGATGCCGTGGCTCCCAGGAACAGAAGAGATGAAAGAATCAGCGTCACTGAAGATCGAGCCATTTTGATTTCTCCAAATAATTGGCAATCGTTGTATTTAGTTTCGTGAAATAATTTTACTTGCAGTTATCTTGGCAGAGATCAAGTAGATGTGGAACTGATTTCGAAGCCAAGCATGTTCTTTCTTTATATGCAATCCAATCTTCTTTGAGAATTGGCATAAAGTTCAAGGTTGTTATCAACTTGATCCTAAACACATGTCGAGATTGGATGAACTTAGCAAAACTCCAGTTGAAGATCAACACTTCTCTGAAATGTTATTCATAATAGTGCTGGACATTCTGTTTTTCTGTCTACAAATTGTAAATCATCAATCATGACTTGACGTCATGCAAGATACTTGATAGCAATAAGATGCCGTCATTGGAATTAGTGAGAAGATAATCTTCCAATGATAAGCATGTGGTATAATAAAATAATAATCTTTCAGCTATTCTTGGAAGACGAGGGCACTTTTTCATAACGCCTCTGATTGAACACCCTTTCCACCAACCCGAATGCCATGCAAGAGATAAATGCATAGAATTCTGTGAATAGTAGATATCAAATAAATGCATGCCTTTACAGGTTTCTGAGTATTTTTACCAATTATTAGAATCAAGATATTATGTTAAAAACATTGGAATTATGTGAAAACAAGCAAAATGATGATATTTATTTTTTATCTTCCATTACCCTTACCTCGGCGTATTAGCCCGCTTTGGCTTCATATTCGTCATTGAGAAAAAAGTGTTTTTGTTTATTTCCCGACTCTCTAAATTTTACCAAATTTAATTAACTGTGTCATTCCCAAAATTGTAATTTCAGGTAAACTTAAATCTTTGTTATTGTCATTACACTAGGGTAAAGTAGCCATTTGACGCGTTTTCTGTTTGATCTGTCTGTTATCCCATATTAATTAACTGTGTCATTCCCAAAATTGTAATTTCAGGTAAACTTAAATCTTTGTTATTGTCATTACACTAGGGTAAAGTAGCCATTTGACGCGTTTTCTGTTTGATCTGTCTGTTGTCCCATTGCCTACATATGTTAGGTGCTTGACCTTCACATTCATAGATAGTGCAAGTATTTGTGAATCAAGGTCAAGGTTGTTTAGTTCCCAGTTATAATATTGTAATCTTTAATGATATTGAATTACGTATTAAGACTTATCTGATACATTGTAGTGTGATTTCAGGTTGGGCGTTAAAACGGCAAACATGGCACCAACCACCCGACGATCGACTAGGTCTTCAGGATCAGCGCCGTCTCGAAGCCCGAGCAAGTCTCCAGCGAAAAAGAGTAGGAAATCTTCTCCAGCCAAAGGAAGAGTTCGTGAAGACAAGTGTCAACCACGAATTGATGAATCCCTCAACACTTCCAAGCCTTTGGTTCACGGGGAAGAGGAAAATAAGAGGATTTTAAGCCTGGACGGAAGCGATGGGGAAGTTCTAATGCAGGTGCAACTCAAATCTGGAATCAAAAAAGGTGCTTCTTACCAAATTCTGGAGGATACCCCACCACCGTTGTCAAGCTTGAACACTTCGAGCATTGAATTTTCGTCGCCTGGGACGAGTTCCAGCTTTGATTTTGATGACAGTCAAGAGGGACGTGGTTGGAGTCAGGATACGTATTGCTCTGGATCTGGGGGCGAGAAGGAGAGTCCGTCAAAACTTGGATTATTGTTGAGTTCTCCTGTAATCAGCTCCACGTCATCTCCAGTCGCAATTGAAACGGAGGATACTAAATTGGACGAAGCACATGTTTTGAAGATTTTCGATATGAATCATGTGTGTGGCCCTTGTCGAGGTAGGCAGGCGCTTTAAATTGACACCAGTTTAGCTTAAAAGATGAGATATTGCATGATTGATGAAAGATATAATGGTGGTTTATTCGTATTCCAGGCATAAGTCGAAGCGAACGGTACTTTCGAGCATTGCGATATAAGGTGCAGCCACCCCCACCGGTTCAAGTCTTGGAGATTTTGAATGGGCACAAACATGAGAAGAATTATGAGATTGAATGGGAAACATGGTATGGTAATTCCTTTAATCATAAGAAGTGAATATTATTTGCATTGATTGTTGGAATTGTAATTTTTATGTAGCATTTGGGATCAACATGACATGCGTACCCGACTACATGGCCGTCCAAACCTGGACTAATTGTTTTTGTAACAAACTATGAAACTACTGTCTGTAAACTACTGTCGCAGCAGATATTCACTTCCCTGGAACTTATTTAAACTAATCGCAAAATCGAAGTAACTTAATGGGTGCTGTATTAAATATAATAGATGATCGTATTTTTTAAATAATTTTCTTCCTCGTTGATTGTAAACGTTGTAAACCTACTCATTTAATTTTACACATTTCTGTTAGCCATCATTCTTCTAATTTTTTGTCAGTGTTTGTTTGTTATTTGCTTCTTGCTGGAATCTGTACGAATGAAGCAATGATTTGTGAGACATAAATGTGAACGAGTTTTTTTACTTATTACTTAGTTGCAGTATTGTTAGTGTTATGATTTTTGTGTAGATGAGTGAGAGCAAAGGTAGCTATTAATTATACCTCCGGTGGGGCTAAATTAACGTGTTTTATAGGTACGAAACAACAGCAAATAAATGCTTTAATTGCTTTAATTTTATTAGTAAATACTGATCTGTATAATATTCATCATTATGGCTTGACTCCCACTCCCGAGCATTGTTCATAAACCGCAGTGGCCACCTCTTTGCCTAGCATATCCGCATTTGCCTGAGTGTCGGCTTCTGCATAGACTCGGACGATGTCTTCCGTGCCAGATGGTCTGAATTAACACGAATCGATAGTTATTAACGGTTTGTTATAAACAAAGTATATAAAATGGCATAATTATTACCGGACAAAGCTTCTTCCATTCTTGTATTTTCCAGCCAATTCCTCAATCCGAATTTGAAGCCCGTCCGGTGAGACGCATTTCCTTTCAGCATCCGCAGTTTTAATCACATTCCTATCCGCGACAGAAACTTTCAACTGTCTGTTTGGTAAGTCCGTGTACATGTTATCCCAGTCTTGAGCACTCCAGCCTTTGGAATGAAGAATCGCCTCAACAGTCAACAAATCGGATATTGCATCCCCCACAGTGGAATTTATAATGTCGATAAAATAAGCTAGTTCTTGAACATTTGCATTTTCCGACCTTGGTGTATAATATAATTTTTGATATTTGGCATACAAATAACCTTGAAAAGTAAGAAACTTACTGATTAGCACTACGAGCTGCTGCGATTGCTTTGTCACTAAAGAAAACTGTTCCGTGACCTGGAGGAAAGTGAACTTCATTAGCATCTGACTCATAAATCGTAAACTCAGCTGAGCTGAATAACTACTGGGCTAGGTTGCTTCTAATAAATCTTAAACTTTTAGTGTTATTACTAATTCGCTAACTTAGTGCAATTAGTACTATTAATAGCTATTATTACCAAACTTACATTTAAAACTTGAATAAAATATAAGCAAAATAATCGTTGTAGATTTATTTACCACGATCGAGTTTTTAATGGGTTCCCTTACCACATATGTCACAAAACCTTAATACCTTGCCATTAGCCTTACCATTAGCCTCGAAATAGACACCAATGTCAAATTCTTGGGCAGCATGGTGTAAATGTTTCACACCAGTTTTAACACAGGCCACAGGAATATTCTAAATATCATAACAAACCAATACTTTTTTAAATAAGTCAAATGGAACAGCATAATTATTGTCATTAAAGTTTTTACCAAAACATCCCGAGCGTAATTAGTAGAACTGCCATTGGCGTATGCAGTTTGCACTATCCCTGTTTTTAGTTGAAGGTTCCCTTTCTCAGCAAGCTGGCTCAAGTGTTCGGCAAATAACAAGGCAATTTTGTCTCCATCCAGCATAGAAAATTTAGAATTGTCATTAAAATAGAAATAGATCAGACGGTCTGCATCCCCATCCAATGAAGCAAATCGACCTCCAGCAACAGGGCTAACATTTTCTGGAAACGTTTGCTGCACTTTGACAAAGTCAGCGCCACACTATAATGAAATATACAAATTAGATGACACAAGTTAAAGGCATTGAATATTAGTATAGCTTACATTGTGGTTAAGAATTCCCGTTGTTCCTTCATTGACCAAATTCAATTGCAAAACATTTTCAATTCGGTTCCCAACTTGTTGCATTTCAATTGCACCAATGCCATTTGCACAATCAACCGTTAGGCTGGGTTTATATGAACCCTTGGTGAGTTCCTGAGAAAATTATTTTTTAATAAACGGTACCCATGATATGCATAATTTTAATTTGGTTATTTGAGTATCTTACCTTTTCCATTGCAGTGGAAAAACTGGAAGACAGCTTGGCGTAGTAGCCTTCTTTGGAACATTTTCCATATGCTTCATTCCCATTTTTACAAACTACTAGATAATGCAAAACTGGAGTGCTGGCAAGTCCCCAATTAATCACATCATTGTATTCAACACAATTTATTCCATCAAGAACAGCTTGAGTTAGGCGAGGGCTGCTTTTCCTAAAAAATATCATAAATACCAAAAATATTGATGGTTGTTTAGAAAATCTGGGCAAAGAATTATTCGTTCTTGAACTTTTGCAAATACTGACCTCGTATCACGAGCAATAAATACTGATCCTTTTGCAGTTACATCAATTCCAATCTTATTAATTAATTCTTCAAGATCCGACGCAAGGCTTGAGTCCCTATTTTAAAATTATAAACACTATTGTAGAACTTTTTAAAACATGTTAATTTTTAATTTGTAACATTTACTTGACGTTGGCAACGTCTGTGGCCAGTTTTTCCCAAGCATTTTCCAACATCTCACCGGCAGGGTCCACTAACTTCACGCCATTATCTTCCTCCGGGTTATGGGATGCTGTGATCATAACCCCGATTGTAGCTGAGGTTAAGAGGAATTATAATAATTTTAATTACAAATTAGTTATCAATGTAAAATGATAAGACTACAATTCGCAATTAACTAACCATTTTTTTGCTTTGATCTTAGAGCGGACAGGATTCCAACCCTGAACATAACGTGATCCAACACGGACGCCCTGTAAATATCATAAATTGTTGAATTATTTTTAAACTTATTTTTTTTAATGTGGTAGATACTTAAGTATTTTTTTGCTTACTTGTCCCGAAAACCCGCAGTTCCATAACCAATGAACTTCTCAGCGTTGTTGGGATATCGGGCAGAAACTTCTTGGACTTTCTTAGAGAAACTCATTTTAGGATTCAAATGCAGGTTGTGTAGTTTACACGAAGAGGTATAAAAAGTATTAAAATTATTGGGACAAAAGATAAACTTAAATTGTAGCACCAATCGAGTGATAAATTTATTTTCAACTTTCATGTAGGTTTTCCTTGTTATTCAGCCGGCAACCACTGACAAAGTTAGGCCATTATTCCGCTTCTATGAGAATTTGACTACTCTACTGAAGGGCATGTAACGGTAAATATGAAGATGATAGGCTATCATTGATAGCTCGAATTCCCAATATATTTTCAACATCATCGAACCTGATTCAGGGAGATCATGATTCTCAGCTCTTTGTCTAATCACTTGTCAATCAAGTATTAGATATCGATAATAATAATCAACATTTTATCTAGTCCGATGTAAAGTATCAAATCAAAGACCGGCAACGCTTGCTCTTTTTCTGTCACCTACTGCTTTGTGAGTATTTTTGTCTCTAGGTTCTTATCTGGCACCTTGGTACATAAGTATTCAGTATTTTTAGTACTTTTTTCTATTAAAAAAAATTATAATATAATAAATTATTGAACTGGTGGCAACACATGGAGTTGTTTTTCTCTGCAAACTTTCACCGGGTTAATACCACTTTATGTTTTTTCACTCTCCGTGTGTTAGATACGAAATATGCAGGTGTACAAATACCAATCTTATTTTTATAGTTTTGCATTCTTTGTATTTGTAAAAAAAATTCCATTATTAAAAACGCGGACTCAGAGTCTGTGCACTTATTGCACAATTAAATAGACTCACCAGGTAAAGAACGATATGTCCATTATTTAAAAGCAAATGAATACAAATGAAATATTTACATGTCTGCAATTCACAAAAATTGAAAATCCAACCGATATGAGCAGTCATGAAATCAACTTTGAACCGATATTTCGCAAAGATAATTAAAAATCCAGAGAAGTTAACAAATTAGTCATTGATAGTCTGACTGGTCCACCCTCCATGTTGTTAATATCTGTTAATACCCAGTCAAGAAAAAAGTAGACGGCATGTAAAAAAGTCTGACAACAATTTTTACAGAAGATGAACCAAGAATTGTTGTGCGATTTCTTTCCTTCTTCACCTTTTCCGGCTTTCTCCTGACCGAATGCAAAATATTCTGCAAACTTTCCCCACTTTCTCCTCGACATCTAGCTAGTTGTTCTCAGGGCGTTGGAATGGACGCATCTCTATACAAGTTGGTTTTCTTGCAAATTCACCGTCGTCTCAATTTGCCTCACAACTTCAACTTGTGACATTTACTTAACGTTCGTTTATCATGATAAAACTATTGAAAATTTCTACTGCTTTTACAAAACATTGAATTGTCTAATCAGCGTTTTCCTGATTATGCGTTTGGCTACGCACTACTGTCCTAAATTCAGGAATGTGCAGTGTATTAAAACTAATTAAAAGTTCTTTGGGGCTTAAAACAATCATAAAAACAAAATTCAAGTAAATTAGGGGCTCTAATTTGGAGCTAATAAAGTTTAAATGTTGGCTCTGCCTGGAACCACAAATCAAGGGCTGTTGGTAAATTGTCACTAACGCCTCCAAATTTTCGAAGTACCCTAACTCTCAACATCTCAACTCATACGACTTGTAACAATGCGGTATGAATTTTTGTTGTTAAATATTATTATTAAAAATTGCGAATATATTTACTAACAAGTAGTAAGCTATACCCCTTCAAATGCTTAACTTGATTTTCATAAATTGACAAATGAAATCTTCTTCAAATCCAAGCTGGGCAAGGTTATTGGATAAAGTTTATAAAGTTTTCACAGCAAGCAAATATAAGAAAGTGTAATCCATCTTGTGGGCTTGACCTAAGAATTTTCAACAAGAAGCGTCGCGTTCAAACATATTTTAGGTGCTACATAACTTTGATACCATGTTTGTCATGTTCAGTGAAATTTTTATGAAATAGGCGACGAGACTTTTATAATTGTTAAATTGAAAACATTGACCTAGCAAAATTCAAATAAGTTCCTTCTTAGATCTGCTTTTTTAAAACTTTATCCTGTTGAGCATCCCATGCAGTCACAATTTCACTAATCTGCAAAGATAACACCGAAAAACTGAAGCTGGCTAAAATTGTAAAAATCTGGCTAGAAATAGAAACACAGTATATAAAAAGAAATTAACGTTTTATTGCGCTGCAAATATTACCAAAAGTACAACGGTAGTTATCAGTTGCATCAATTAAATGTTTAACAAGAATCTTGTAAATACTGAATACGGTCAATTTTGTGATGAAGATGAAACATCATTACTAAGATTAAAAAACAATCAAAATAAAACAGTTATGAGAATATTTCGTTTTGTAACAAAAGTAAGATGATCTAATATTAAGTTTAGTTTGACTAGAACTAGGACACTTAATTAAAAGCTAAAGTTGCAGTCAATCAACTGCACGTTCGCTGACCCGGAGTTAACACAGCGTGGGGATGAACACCCTTTTACTGTATGACCTTGCCCGGATATTATAATCAAGTCCGCATCCACCTTATACAAATGGTTATTTTTTCCGCCTAGTTTTACACAACCGGGGGATAGATGTGACAACGTATTGTCGGTTGAGGACCAGTCAACGACAACACTCGAAAGCCCACCCATGTTATCCATCATCTCATCATACTTTTGACAATGCACTCTTGAAACTGTGTTTCGACAAGCACCCAAAATACGTACAGCGCTTTGTACTTTTCCTAGTCCGTTGATTGGCTTGAAGAAAGCGAAAGCGACGTCTTCAACGACGTTATCATTTGACTTTAAACTAACTCCAAACTGGACACTGCGACAATTGATATTTTTAACAATGTTATGAGAACTTTGACGGTCCAAGCGAACCCCGAATTTCATATTCTCGAATGATCCATCTGAGACAGAATTATTTTGTCCATTTTGTATGATGACTCCGGCTTGACCACCAACGCATGCTATATTATTTATAACGTTATACTTCCCCGAAACTGCTAAAAGATGACAATTCTTAAACGCGACATTGGTCACACTGTTTCTCGAACCTCTGATTTCCAACCCCACTCGACCGCGCCGTTTACTAGTAATTCGCAATTCCAAAATTTTCGAGTCGTGTTTTATACACAGTGTAGGAAGGGGTGATTTGCCTTTGTTTCGTTTATGACCCTTAATTACTGTACTCGATCCAGCTCCCTTCAGAGTCACTTTCTCCGGTATTTCAAAAGACCCATGGTACGTTTCAGCTACCAGCTGTATCAAATCACCAGGTTCTGCCTTTAACAGCGAAGACGACAATTCCTTAGTATTCCTCGCGAGTTTTGTTTTTCGTCGGTGGGTTATGAATTTCGGTACGCTGTTCCTGTATTTACAATTTGGATTATTAGTATTGCTATTTTTTTAAGCACATCTCAATTTTAGAAACACATTTTTACTAACCCCAACAGATCACCACCAATAATATAACCATAAATATCACTCAATTCCTCTCCAGTTAATACCCCGGAAGGCTTTACAACATTGGAGATAGTCGACAACTCCATAACAGGAAATCTAATTAGGGGCAACAGAGACTCTCGGAAAACTCTTTCCCTTGACGGGTCCATTTCTCTCCATCTTTGAATTAAAAAATAACACAATTAATTGGCACATAATTCCACATTCCATTAAAAATAGGAATACAAAAAACGGTGTGATTTACCTTAAAAGCTTTTCAAACAAACTTGCCTCAGGAACTTCAACAATATCGGGGCCTTCAATCCTCAAAATTTCCTTAAACATCTTCGAACGCATCCCATTCCAGTCCCACGATCCGCCCATAAGCATGTGTCCAATATTCCTAAGAGCATAATGGAATCTTATATTACTACAAGAAATTTAATTAACTGTTTAAATTCATATACTCACTGAGTCACACACAGAAATGCTGTCTTCTTTAGTCTTATACACCGTTTCATCTTCAAACTAGACTCGCAAATTTGGAGGCAATTTTCTTGATTTATCATCTGAATGACGGAATCAATGCACGGGCCCAAAAGATCTTCACCAAGGTACTTATCACAGAGGGACATCACGCCCAACAGCACCGCTAGATCAATTTTACTATCCATCTTCTCCAAGTACATCGTCTAATCAATAAAATATTAGATATTTTAAAAATTGTTGGCCATGTGCTGTGCGTTGACCAAACACAAAGGTTTAATGATGCGAGTACTTAAACTAAAGTCCTCACCTTGATGAATGCTTTGGCCACTTCAGCACTGGTTCCAGGAGGCAGCTCAATAACGCCCTTCCGGTGGGGATCACCTCCACTGAATTGTTTCTCCAATTTGCGTTTGAATTTATTTGACACCGCAGAAACTACGGCCTTGTGAACAAACAGTTTCCTACTGTCCGCCACAATAATTACATCAAGTAAGGCTCCAGATTTTACTTCTTCATACAATTTTTCTCCAAGGCGGAATTTTCTCTTTTTTTGTGGAGGTGGCGACGGTGGTGGCGAGGAGTCAGCCGCCGAGTCCTCCGAGTCCGAGCTTAGGCAAATTACTGGAGAAGGTTGAGCCATGGTCAAATTTGTTTATACTTTAACTGTTATTAATAGAAGTTTGTTCCGAGATAGAATACTCTTTAAGAGAAATAAGTCAAATTTTTTCGTCAACAAGAAAAATGTTTCTCACATGGAGTGAAGCAGGTTGCACTAGTTTAAATTAAGGAGCCGTAACGGGGTGGAGAGATATTCGCTCAATTGAAAAAAAGTGGAGGCTTCACTGGAAATTTTATTTAATACGTTAATATGTTCACCAAAATTTGTCAAAAGTAGATTATTTATTGATGTGATGTGATGTCTCTAGAGTAAGCCGTTGTAAATGGATAATGAAATTGCAAAATTTTGCAGACTTTGAAGGATATGTGCGTGCAAGGGCAGCTAATATACATGGGCAGATTAACCGTAAAAAGGAAGGATTACATATTTTATAAGATAGGATAAGATGGGTATTACGCAGAGTACTCCGCGGCAAAACGGCAATCCGGCAAAACGGCAAAACGGCATGCCGTTTATTGCCGTTTTGCCGAGCAAATTTTTTTTTTTTGCCGTTTTGCTTTTTGCCGTTTTCATATTTTGGGGCATTGT
>JAAXNX010003501.1:0-10580 GCA_036491905.1 Folsomia manolachei
AGAATAGGATTTTAAATATCAATAATAATCAAGAACCAATTACTTGTAAAAATTAAGGTATTTTAAAAAATTGTAAAGTTTTAAAATAACGAGAAAGTACGGAAATGCTAAAATATTTTGAAATGACAAAAAATCCGTCTCAATTTATGAACGTTCTCTACCAGCTTACAGTTCTGTTGTGTAAGTTGATCCTTTTTATTTATATTTGTGAAGGTTGTTCCCAGTTAAGTGAGGGAATTTGTAGTGGTGTAATAACTGAGTAATGTAATAAGTGTGTGATTTTATGGTTTGTTGCCCATGCCCTCAAATGCCCTGCCTTGTCTTAGTTGTCACCAGTTGAAAAGGAAACACGGGTTAAACAAGGCATGAAATATTGTTTTTTAATATTCTCATCACACACAAACACTAAACACTTTCCCTTCTTTTTTAACCTGTTGCCCTTAAACCATCTCATGATATAAATCATTACATCATCAAAGAATTATGTAAAAAAAATAGTTTTAATATTTTGGGCAATTGCTTATCATTCGATGAGGAGAATAAGTCATTTAGTAATCTTCAAAAATTTAAAATTGTCGTCCCCAAAAAAACATGAAAATGGCAATATTACTGATCAGCTCTGAATTGAATTGATTTTCAGAGTTACGTCAATTTTTTAATTGTTTCAGGTGGTAGTATTACTTTTACTATTTATCGGTATTTGAAGGAGTAAGAGTTACAGTTCCTTTAAGTTACGTAACACACCATTCCCATTCTTTGCCGACACAGTGGAATGGGGTGAAGGATATATTTTACAGATATTTTAATAGATTTGCGACAACCATGGACAAAGCGTAACAGTGCGGTGTGTAGGAAATAAAACAGTTGTGTTTTTTACCAAGTAAAAGTTATGGAGTTGGTTGGGTAAGGTAGGGTTGGGCTGGATGTACGGAATTAAGTTGAGGTGAAGTATTTACTATTACGAATACGACATACTTTTCTAGATGTACTTGAAGAATAATAATTTGGTTTGTCTTCGATATTGTTGGATAATTGTGGGAAAATTGAGACAAGTTTGGTTCTATCCAGTACGCGTGGATTTGGTTCTTGGCTAAAATCATGCTTAGAATATGATTCCATTTTTATTTCAGAGTTGAAAATTGTATTTTAATAGATTTGCGACAACCATGGACAAAGCGTAACAGTGCGGTGTGTAGGAAATAAAACAGTTGTGTTTTTTACCAAGTAAAAGTTATGGAGTTGGTTGAGTAAGGGTTGGGCCGGATGTACGGAATTAAGTTGAGGTGAAGTAAAGTATTTACTATTACGAATACGACATACTTTTCTAGATGTACTTGAAGAATGATAATTTGGTTTGTCTTCGATATTGTTGGATAATTGTGGGAAAATTGAGACACGTTTGGTTCTATCCAGTACGCGTGGATTTGGTTCTTGGCTAAAATCATGCTTAGAATATGATTCCATTTTTATTTCAGAGTTGAAAATTGTAGCTTGGAGTTGGTTGAATGATAACAAGTTGGGTTGATGGGAAGAATGCATTTTCCTTAGATTAAGGGTAACACAACGATAAGGCAGGGAACTCAGACCACACCAAACTGCAGAGAATAGTGGAGAGATGATAATCAAATGCAGTACAACTCGGTTTGTAGTTTGGGGTTGGATGGAGAGAATCAGATAGAGGTTCATGTGATTTTTGCTAACGAAGGCAATTTTCAAGTGTGCCAATTATTTTGGACCAACGCTCTCCAAACTAAATAACTACACTACCCACCGCCTCACCGAGCGCACCGAACCGGGTAGTGTTTTGTTAGCTCAAATACCCGGTCTTAGGGGAGAGATGTACTTGTATGAATCAATCCACCAAGAGAATCACTTTACGACAGAAAATATTCGGATGTTACTTGGATTCAAGCAATTCTAGTGGAAAGTATAATTTTTGATTCTGACACTGTTTTTTGGAAAAATTATGAAAAATATTTGACGAGATAAAACTTATCCTGCCACTGTTTAGACAAGAAAAACAGTAATTATGCCGCAAAATCCTACTTGCTCAACTCACTAATTCCCATGTTCATATTGTTCTTTGTTCTTGTGTATTAAACCCACAAATTTTTTATCAACTCATTTCCTTCCCTAAACGCAAATGATCCCAAACCTGACAAAGGGAAGTTTTAGTTGGTAACTGAAATCAAGGGAGTAAATGAGACCNAAATTTTTTATCAACTCATTTCCTTCCCTAAACGCAAATGATCCCAAACCTGACAAAGGGAAGTTTTAGTTGGTAACTGAAATCAAGGGAGTAAATGAGACCCCACCCGTGGAGTGGCACGCCTTTCTTTGATTTCCCTGTTTTTTTATTGTTTTCCTTTATTATTCCACTTCACCAGTGGATAGGGCGTCAGACCGGAAAATCCCAGTTCTATTATTCAGTTGATTTAATTTCTCCCAATAACTTCATTTCACACCGAGGGAACAGATCAGTTGCAATTCATTTCGTAGAACGTATGTCAAACTCAATCCAAATGTCATTTGGAACAGAGAAGCACAAAGTTTTATGCCATGGAATAACGACAACAAGCAGAAAGAGGGGATTCATTTTGCTTAATTATCATTAACTAAGAATCACATACTATGTCACGTTCCTTGAAAATTGTATTTCATAATTGGGCTGGTTTTACATGGCACTGGCCCAAATTAGGAGGGTTTAGTAGAAAGTTACTAAAGGCAGAGGTAAAGAAATGTTATGCAAGTTTCACGAAATAGTTGTAATTATTATTTTTAAAATCAACTAAGTATTTAAAAGCAAAAAGTTACCGGAATCTGATCCAAGTTAATATAAACGTGTTGTACATTAAATTCTGAAATAGCGTAAATCTCCTTCAATTTTAACAATACAAAAAGATTTCTTACCATCCGGGAAAACATGTCTCATCCTAAGATACGAGGTTGTAAGTCGGATAACCGAAGCCTTATCCAATTGACTCGTAATGGCTCCGGGGAGTGGGAGAAGTCGAGCTAGTTCTAGGAATTCGGCATTTTCTTTCTCCCTTCGACTCCTTGCAGCATTCTTGCTTTTCTCCTTCATTCTGATATTTGGTTTTCTGGTATTTTTCTGATTTTTATGGCTTTCCCCTCTTTCAAGACGAATAAAATCAAAATGGATGTGAAGAACTTTCTTTGCTTGAGGGGCCAAAAATTAGAAAGTGCTAGATTTCCTCGGGGTTCGGGTATTTATTTCCATTGGCCTGAAACAGAAAAAAATTAGGATTCAATAAAAGTTTGAAAAAAGTCTAATTTTCACGCATTTCCAAAAAATGCATTTTTTTAGTTTATAAAAAACTTTCTCCAGCCCAATTCCAACCACGCATTCTACGCACCTGTGCGGATTGCATGTTTCTTTGACAAACTGGAGCCGTACGTGGTGAAACACTGATTCCAAGTTTTTAATACTTTTTGCGTGCCGACGTGCCAAGTGCTTTGGTTTGGTTTGGTGCATTCATTGATAAGTCTACACCCAAGTGAGTGTAGTAATAGGAGGGCAACGGCCAGAAAGAAAGATGAAGGAAATCTTTGCAATTTACGATGATCACGAACTCACGTCCAATCCAAATCACCCAATTTATACATTTAGTCGAGTTCCTCCACTTCCTAGTAGTCATACTATGTATAACTACTTACTTATCCTATGGGAAAGGGTCTCGTCTCAAATTCAAGTTCAGGGATGCGATGCGATCCCATGGATTTGTCCTAGTTTACGTGATTTCTACAGATTCTTTCCAAAGGCTGTGTAATCACATATATTGCTAACTTTATGCATGCCTGTGAGCTTGCAAAAAAGTGTTGAGATTACAGAATTTTGTGATTAATATGATGGATTCACACTTTTTTGGTAAGCTACTAATTTACTTGGTCGATACGATACTGCCGACATTTGCTAAACCGTTGTGATTTATTTTTGGTGTAGTCTAACACGGCTCAGGCTTTACGGTTTATTTATGACCAGACCACTTGGTGAATGGATTGAATTATGTTTTGTGGTTACAGGCTCTGTATTGCAGGCAAAGGTCAAAAGTCAAACGGTTTACAGAGCCTACGAGTGTTGGGACAAGTTAAAATTCTGTACTCGTAAAAATAAGGTCCGTCCGTCCTTATCTTGAAGGAATAAAGAAAGACAAAGGGTCAAGAGACCAGAACTAATTTGTCAAGGGTTTTTGTTGCTCGTGAGACTTTTGCAGGATTTTAATCTATTTACCAATTCTGCCATTCTCCGCTCTGATTTTGCCTTTGGTTGCGTAATAAAGAGAAAGATTGAGATAAATTAGTTCCGTTTCACTAAAAGTTTTTGGTTCTTATCTCATATTGCTTTAAAAGAATTGAGTAAAGTTGAGGAAAAATTTACATATTCTTGAGAATGGTGCAAGGATTTCTGTTGTATTTTTACTCCACCAAAAAGAGTGGTTGGCTTTACTCAATAAATTTCATAAATGATCCCTTAATTGTTTTTTTATCATACAAAACTTTGCCACTCATAGATTTATATATGCCGGATTTCCATCTTTCCTCTATTTGTCTTTGGATTGGAGACATATGCATCATTCTGCATCTGCATTTGCATCTGTCAAGCCAATATATCAAAATGCCCAAACGGAATAACAACTGATTTCCTTGCTTCTTGAAATATTCTCATCTTCTATCGACTCTTGCTTTGAGAAGGTTTCAAATTCTCAAAAAAACTTCATCCCACACTCTTAAAACTCTAATAGCTAACTGAACACATTTCTTATGGAATAGTTACGCACGACACTTTTCTTTAAGTGGGATTCATCCTGTAATTTTACAAGGAAAATACAAATCACCCCAAACAAGTCGAAAAATAGAGCTAAACATCCTAGAAAGATGGCTGAATGAGTTGTGAGCATGACATTTATTTGCTTGTTCAGGATTCTACGGAATTTAGAGCTGCCACACGTTTGTACTACATCACTATTTAATTTGGGTGCAATTTTCCATTCCAATTTATGAAACTTCACGCCGTATACGTTATCCTTAGCGTGGAAATATTAATATATCATCAGATTCGTATTTACTAGTCCTGAAATTTAGAAGTTCAATGACAATAAAACAAAGTATGCGTTAAAGCTCAAATAGGAAGGATTTTATGCATAACTTTGGGTAAAGTTATAAAAAAAACTATTGCCAAGTGCCCGTAGCATGTATTCATATAGTAGTGTAATGAAATTTAACCCTTTTCTGAACGGGAACTAAGATTTTAATGAGTACATAAAATGATAGATGCTAGGATAATATAAAAAGTTCCCGTATTCTACCAAATAAGAAATTTGATATGTTCTCGTTTATTATTGGACAATTGGACAACTTGGACTGGTTCATGGAACTAAATACGTGGTTAGGTTGAAGCACTTGGTTCCGGACTAATTATTATGTTACTGAGATTTATTAATTTTATGGTTTTGTGAGATGCATGAAATTTAGCCAAGCTCCTATTACTACGCGATGCAATCAACTCATTTGGATTGCCCGTATATGAAAAATTTGAATTGTATCGGACTCAAAATTATTGTAAACTTGACATTGATTTTGTAATTACGATAGGAAATCAATACTTAAATTCCTAATGATTAAGGTAAAACAATTCAAACCCGGTCGATTGATAGGATCAGCTCAATGTACTTAACCATCTACCTCAATGCTATTTATGAAAATATATAAAATCTCAATTAAGCCACTGATGTCACACAAAAATTATTTTTGATTTCTTCTAATTTTCTAAAAATTTTTGTAAAATCCACTTACCAACTGAATGATTTGCCGTGTTTTGCCACAATAGTTCTTAATGTACGACTTGATCTTGGTGACACCGGATATTGTTTGGACACAGTTCTTAATAATTGCGTACTTAATTCAGTTCATTGAATTGTGTGACATGTGTAAATCTTGCTTCAACGACTCCATTCATTGAGCAGGTCAGGCGGTCACACTGCTAAAATTACTTAATTCAGAAGCCGGGTAGTTTACATTTACATAGATGACAAAACAAGCGTCCAGAATCTTGAGTTCCCCGAAACTTGACACTTTTGACTTTATTTCGCCATAAAAATTCTTGACATTGACTCAACTTCGAGTACTATTATTCAATGGAAGTGTCAGATTCCTATTTATTTTCTTTCTTATCTGTACAACAATTTTGCAAACATTCACGTTAAGATCTCGTAGTGAAGGGATAAGCATTCACTCCAAGAATAAAGTCATGAATGAAAGTTTGACAGGTTTATCGAACTCATGATCGGGTCGAAAAGTTCACTTTTTTAATGTTTTGCAAAAAATAAAACAACGCTTTAGTTGACATTTTATTTTATTGTTAATATTTTAGTTCGTTTCACTTCATATGAGTTCACTATACCTTAGTTTGCAGGGCAAGTTAAATAAAATAAAATCATAAAAGATTTGAGATGTGTTCACATTTTTAGGTTCTAAACTATTTTAGCTTCTTGAATTCTTATTCCAAATTTTAAGGAATGAAGGCTCTTGGCTTACAGTTAGTTAATGGTCTGCTTATGTAAAACTTGCTAAATTTTCATGTTAACAACTTATTGCAGAGAAAGGATTTTCGCATTTTACAACTTTCTTTCGGGGTTAATTGTGCCATTAAATTGGAAACTTGTATAAAATTCTTGTTTTAAATGCACTAATTTATATTTCGTGTTGTTGCCCGAATGCACGAATTAATGATGTCACTACACTCTGGAAGAAAAAGTATGAAATTATTAATTTCATTTACAAATGAGATTCCCGATCTAAAATGTGTTTCATGTAAAATTACTTAATTTTTGTGGATTAGCTATAAATTTACCAGTCGAGTTACTTTCTCCAACCTAAGACTTTTTCAGGATGTTCCTTCTCTCCAGGAATCTGACTCGTGTGTGTGTCCCATGTACCAAAACTGTGATTAAGTTTAGTATTAAAGCGTTACTTGGTCTCTACCCTGATACCTTAGCCATTGTTGTGTATAGTTGTGTTTTACATGCAAATGCGGATATAGATGCCGGAGAAATGTTGGATTGCATGTAACAACACAACATTCATATAAGTGTTTGGTTGGTTGGTTTGGTGTTGATATGATCAATTCATCTCCACAGTTTGTCGACGGATGGAGGCGGAGAGAGTCAAAAGTCCTGGGAGGGAGTCAACCAATCCTCAGATGGGAACCCTCCCATAAAACTGGCCCATCTATTGCGAACAGGATTTTCACTTTGTTACACTGTTACCCACATCAGAAGGATTGAACGTCGTGGTGATATGATCTGGGCATGTTTGAGTTATTTGTGTTTTGTAGGAGTGAGCAAATCTGGTAAGAAAAAGAAAGAAAACTGGGTTCGATACGGAAAAGGATGATATGGTAGGAACTTTATTATGCAATTTTTGTACTGTTTTTTTAGAATTGACGGAATTGAGTGGTTTGTTACTCAATTCATGTGGTTGGGATGAATACAGAATTCATCTCTATGATCCAAGAACGAATCTGTGTAGTATGTTTATTTTGTGGATGTGGAAGTATGGTTTGCAATTTTCGAAATGGTAATAATTGACATATATGGACGATTTCCGGATAGCTTTGAAAATTGATAAAGGGAAAACCTAAATTCTGCATGGAAAAACTAATAAAAGTAGGAAGATTTTTTAGAAAATATGCATAAAACCACTCTTTACACTCGCCAAGCAGTCTGGCAGTGTAGCCATTTTATTGTTATACTTTTGTTGTGTTCTTTAAACGAACTGCAGTTATTTTTTGTTTCTTCTTAGGCTCAAAATAGCATTCCGACAAAACAAGCTCAACTCCTTCCTTTTGTGACTTTAGAAAGAAACTCTGCGGGTGTTGTAAAGAATTCAGAAAAAGTTGAGACTGTTTTCGTTGGTGTCATACAAAACATTTGAGTAAAAAGTGAGCATATCTTGGAATGAAAAACAGATTTGTTGTTGACAGCATGAAAAAATGCCACCCATCCACACTGTTCGATGGGTGATTTGCCGAATTACATAATTACGAACAAGGGATTCATTACATAATGTATATTCATCAAGGTAAAGGTAGAGTACTGCCATCCTACAAAACAAACCCTTGAACAATGATTCATATTCTGCAATACTTCAAAAATTCTCATGTGTACCGATTACACAAAAGTTACACCTTTTGGAATTATACAATTAAGTTGCAACGGGACATTTAAACAGTTCATTTTCTCACCTGACCACCTCTCAATTTCCATACTGAAATTAATTTAGATTTATCCCACTTGACTTTATTTACTTGACTTGTTCAAATCCCAAATTGTAATCAATCCTTCATCTTTCTTACCAGTTGCAGGTGGCTTGGATTACTGTTTCCGTTCTTATTGAGATTGAGAGTAAATTTTACTCTGTAAAATGTAATGTTATGTGGATTAACTTGTGAAATGGCCCTTGAAATTACTTAATCCAAATCCAACCCTAACCAAGCCAACTGTTCAGGTGAGGGTGCTTGAAATTGAGACTGATTGACAGGCAATAAGAAGACCGAGCTCAATTCCAGTTTAAATATTGATTTGCATACAACTTACACTTTGGTTCCCATTTGTCTACTGGGTTGTTTTTTGTCAGGAAGTAGAGCACCTGTGCTTTACTATGTTCACTAAGGGTTGAACACTGTAAAATAAGAAAATGTATCACATTTCATTCAGAAACCTTGTTTGTTTGGACATGAGACTTGAGAAAATCCCAAGAACCGTTTTAATCTTGGATGAATTTCTCACTTGATTTTAGTTTTGTTTCTTTAAACGTCTTAAAATGTTTCAGGTCACAAGAGTCAGGTGTGACTTCAATGCACTTATGCATGCAGGAATTACATGTACTTGCATTATAGCCCCAAATAGGAAATAGAGTAAAGAACAGGCCTTACTGAACGAGGTAAGAAATCCAATAATCGTAAACGCTGCCATCCAGCTGCGTAAGCTTTGGAGGTGGTAAACTAATTGACAAAGAAAGGAATCAGGGTTCATTTCGTATTGGTTACCTTTGAAATTGAATTATGTGAAATATGTAAGGATGAGTAAAATTAAAGAGTTAAAATACTGAGCATTTTATACCAGAGGCATCTCATACATTGTTGAATTTAAAGGTTGGTTTGGTTCATTGTTTCGAGTCGCCAAGCTGTCTGCGGATATTGTATTAGTTGCATAAAAAGGCCTTCATTTGGATACAAAGTTATTTATGAATATGCATTTGTTTTTACCTTGAATAAAAAAATTAACCCAAACCAAATGCGAAATGCTTCTACTAATAAGTTTACACCAATCTATGTAATTCCTCTCCAACGCCGACCATTTTCGTCCAATGTCAAAAATTTACAGCTTTTGGTAACCTCGGTCTAAATTTGTCAAACATGATCCATTCCTTCAATTAACAACAATCAATCCCTGTCGCCAATTGGTGCCTAGACCAAAGCCAATCACAACCCATTACATTATTGCACCGGAATTGGTGTGTAATTCTAGTTTTATTACCTTTGGCACTAATCTGCACATAGGCACAGAGCAAGTCTAGTGAATAACTTGAACCCGGGTCCTTTTTGTGCCATCACGCACCCCTAATTTGTACTTGTCCCGTATTTTTTAATCCCTCCGAGTCTCCAAATGTCAGGGATTGTCCTTTATCTGGGTGTCCGTGTATAGGAAAGAGATTACTCAGGAGATGACTTTAAGCCGAGTCAAGTTTTTGGACAAAACGGGAAAATGATGTTACCTCCTAATTCCTAGAGATAGCTAGGCTACTAGTAAGTACCCTTACCTTACCTAAGGTGGTGTAATCGACATCGAACTCCACACCAACATCCGCTTTACAAGTATGTGACAATAAATACTGAAGTTAAGCCGGTGCCTTCTACAACACAAAATATTGTGTAAAGACTACGGTCAGTCAGTTATTTGACACTAGTAAATCCAGATAAGAGGGTAATTGATGAGGATGGATTATAATTCCAGACAAAGTTGAAGAGACTTGGAATGTGGCACTGATTCGCCAAAATGGCATTTGTGCTACTTTCCTTTCATGAAAATGCTCAGATTGGTGGAACCGATGTTCGGTTATCAATTTTAATTATATGTTGCATCTTTATAGAATAGAATAGAAGATTCTAATTGCCGAGAAACTCATAAGTTACACCTTTGAGACGATATTACAAAAAACCAACAAGGACATGATCTGTCAATTTAGGTTTGAATCCCAATTTCTAAAGTAGACTCTGAGATTACACATTTTTCTTTTGAATATTTTTACTGATTATCATTTTTATCGATATTTAAAAAAAAGTGCGAATGTAAGCGATGGAAGTTATCAAAATTTTAGGAAATTACGACTTTTACAACTTTTCATGAACTCTTGCTTGCGAATTGAGTTGAGACTGCTCTGCATACCCCAATGCCGCCAATGATTATTGGGCAATTGTCTGATTCCCAGTTTAGCAATTAACTTTAGTTAAATTATTAATTTATTGTTATTTTAATTCGATAATTGATTAGTAATTCGGT
>JAAXNX010003502.1:0-10579 GCA_036491905.1 Folsomia manolachei
TTATTTTCCAACCGATTTTGCCCATCTTCGAACTTAACTCTTAAATTGGCGTGTTTTACACGTGGTAAAAATTTGGAATCGATATCTGTTGTGGAACGGCCGCAAATGATACCCACAGACGGACGGCCTCAACGGGTACATAAGCACTTCGCCTCTGGCTCGGGCTAAAAAGACGACCCCACGCCCCGCCGATAAGGAAACAGGGCAAGTAGAGACCACTCCCCGTGGAAAGACCCATCGTCCAACAGGAGAGAATCAAGTAGAACACGGCGTAAAAGAGGAGACTCCCGTTGGAATGGGCTTCTAAACGAGGATATTAAATTAAAAGGGTTTTTTAATGTCACTCCAACTGGACCCGTTAAAATTATGACTGCCTAAGAAATATCTTGTTATTGTAACAAACTAACTAAAATATTCTTGCATCACAACTTACTCCAGGCTTGGTTAGCTACTAATTGAGATCCACAAACAAGCACGGACTGATGGAAGTGAGACGTTACAATTTAATTATTTTAACTACTCCATCAACTCCAATCCGGTGCTCACAGCCCACAAATCTCCTCCACTTTAGTCTTGTGTGTTGCAACCTGGTCAGAGCTGGGAACATTTTATAATATCTCGTAATCTGGGCAGAATCACACTCCGCGGCGAGTGCAAGGCTCAAGAATTTTATTTGTGGCATTATCACAGGTTTTCCGTCCTCATAAATATTTGGGAGAACGTACTCATAAACCCTGGAGTCCAGGTGGGGGCTGATGTGCACTTTTAAGGTGGTCAGGAGAGGCACTCTGGTGTCCAAACTGTGACTCTGCAATTAATTGAGTTACAATAAATAAAGCCTCAACTAACTGAAATTAAATTTATTCCTTTAAATTAAGAATCATACCAAAAATACTGTTCTCAAACTCAGCACATCGACATTGCTCGTAATACATTGACCCGGTTTCTTAAATTTCCTGTCCAAAAAGTAAGTAAATCCAAAAATGTGGAGGTTACTCCAAGTTCCTGGAAGCTCGATCTTTTGAGAGAGACGTTCCTGTGTTTGAATAGGGTTCCAGGTCCAATATTTTCAGGGAATCCGCTTGAGTCTCCAACAACACCTTGACTTGTTCCAAGGTGTCCTCATTTTGATGCCAGATTTGTCCCACAAACAGTTCCAGACGTTTTGGGAATGAGCCCGGGTGTCATCCTCCAGAACAAAGCCGTGGTCTGTGATTCTCCTTTGAACATAGGACAGCTCCTGGCCAGGGCGGTGAGACACTTCATTATTTTAAAGTTCTCTTTATTCACACCGTAAGCCAGTCCCCAGGTGCGAATGTCGTTGTCCAGGAACTCCAGGGAGGGAAGGAGGCCAAAAATTTGGTCGTATGAGGGCTGTTCCAACGAGTTTCGAGTCTCCTGGAAATGGGATATACTTTTAATTAGTGTGATTGGTTGAGATCGGCTAATAAATAAAATATAACTAAAATAAATAAAAATGAGACCTGGACCACCCACCCTAACAGATTTACAACCGTCATGAAACCTGAGGCCTAGCGTCTTTTCGGATGGAAGCCAAGCCGGCGCTTGGACACCTTCATCCGTGAAATCAACAAGGTCCAGAGAAAGTCGATGAACAATGTTGGGAAAATGATGTAAAACTTGGACAAATAGTTTGGCGTCGACCTCATCCCGTAGCATGACTTCTACCCAAAGTTCAGTAACTAGTTGACCCACAGATGGGAAATTAGTGTAGGCAGAAATCATACTCCACAACAGACATCATCTGCACGGACGGGATTCCGGTTTCAATGTCCAATTTCAACACCATGAAAATAAATCCGGACAAAAGTGCCACGTTTGGGGCCGGAGTCAATTTACAGCAGGCCAACGAATTCCTGATGGCTAATGGTCGTGCTTTTGTTCACGTTCCGAGCTACGGTAAATTAAATATTTGAATAAAAATGTAATATTTTATTACATTTTTCTCAATTTTAGCTGGAATTTCTGTGGTCGGTGCTATCGGAACAGGTTTAATTGATTAATTTTTGTCATAAGTTTTAGAAAATGTAAATTAATTTCAATTATTTACTAAATTAGGAGCCCACGGATCTTCCCTTAAGCACAAATCCTTACCATCCGAGTAAGTCCTCTGCGGAAAATGTATCGATGGAACGGGCCGTTTTCGAACCATCACTTCCTCCCACTGGGACATGAACCATTTCCGGATTCACCTCGGACTTCTTGGCATAATTGTCGAGGTCACCCTTAAGAAACGGTGCCTCTCTTTAAAATATCTTCGGAACGGTCTCTTCATTCAGAAAGCATTTTGTCTGATGGCACTTTTCTCGCTATGGCGGAATCCAATGATTTCCTGGAACCGTATTGGTTCCCTTCTAAAGGCCAGGTTGTTTTGGACACTGGCATTTATTTGGAGGATGTCCACACCCCCGGAGACAACACCGTGACGAGATACACGAACATGCCGGAAGCCTCGGCAATCTCGCTGAGAACAGCTTTTAACGCGATTCATTCCATGAGTAATATTCCGGGTTTTATTGCAATGGAGGATTACGCCCTGCTCTCGTTGTATACTGGTGTCAAAGGTAATTTGATTATTTGTAGTAATTTTGATAAGGAATTTAGATATTTTTACTAAAAACGTTTTCTAATTTTCTAATTTCAAATTTAATTTAATTTCAAAATTAATTTAGTTTCAAATTTAATTTTTAAATCAATTCAATTTTTATTTTTAATTTAATTTAATTTAATTATTAATTTAATTTTTGTTTGTTTTAAAACATTTTGCAGCAAGAGTCCCAATCTTTACGGAAGATTACGTCACGCTCAACAATCCTGCTGTGGGCTACGGCTACAAACTAATGTCTTCTGGCTGCACGACGTGTTCCTGGTCCCATGGCGATAATTCGTTTGAATTTGACGATTTCTTTCTGGCCTTCAATTGTGGCCTCCATTAATACTAGCCAAGGAGCCGGCAACGTTCCTATTTTACGGGTTTGATATCCGATTTCATAACACGGCCCAGGCAACCCTGACCATGGCTAACGGACGTAAAAGTGTCATAGTGAAATTCATTAATCCGAATACGATTGACATGAATAAGCCAAAAAGTGGGTTGGGAGCTTATCAGGCTATTATGCAAGCGATGGTAGGTTTTTATTCATGTTAAGATAATAGAGGCTTATCGTTTATATCAACTTATCTTGAAAATTTAAAAAATTTAAATTTCTATTAACAATGTGTAATTTAAGTCAGAAGTTGCTATGAACGATAAACTTCGAACAATAAAAATGAACAGAACTGTTTTGACTGTACAAAATTTAAGATTGAAAAACATGGAGGACGGCCTCATTGGGGTAAAAATGGGTTGTACTACGACTCCCGGGATGTAATCCAAAAAGCTCGGTCATCAAAAAATGTGGCGCAATTCAAAGCCGCGATGAAGACGTACGACCCTTTTGGCGTGTTTCACAACAAGTTTGCTCAACGCTTACTGGGAGTTGGGAATGAGATGGATGCAAATCCAACCTTTACATTGTGCTTTACGGGATAATTGTCGATGCGAAAAGAACTCAGAATGTGGAGATGAACAGGTTTGCACGGATTTTCCAGATTCAAATGGAATCCAAGTTTACAAGGTTTGCAAAGATTTGAACAGCTATCAAAACAAAGGTGTAGGGAGTTATGATACTTATAATCTTACTTCTATTCTGGTTGCTATTTTTGCATAAAATTATTAGATAAAAACAGTTGTAATACGACAATTTGTAAATGGTGAAACTTTTCATTATTAAATGCGGATCATTGTTTAGAAAAAATTTTAACTTTTCGCACATGTGGTTTTCAAAACACGCCACCATTATTGAATGTAATTTAACGCAATGATATTTATTTAGGCACGCGACAAAATGTTTGATAAATCAATTAATCTTGAACCTGTTTCCTTTCACAAAGGATATGGTTTTTATTAGTAACTCATTTATAAAAAATTTCTCAAGTTGAAATAAACATTGATATTATTCATGCACCACATTATGAATAGAAGAATGATTTACCTGGCCCATACATTGTTGGTTAATTTTTTGAATTTATTATACCCCTGAGAATTTTAACCAATCCAAAGTGCCTTCAACTGAGTAGTTTTCTTCTTGCAACATGTAGCCTTAAAATCATCATTACCAGAATATCGGCTTTCACAAGTTGCTGTAGTATAGGATCCCGTGTATTCGTAACTTCGTACTGCCAAGGGACATCTGACAAGCTTGAACCCCGGTGACGGAGTCACGGTAACAACCAGTATATGCGCAATCTAGAATAAAATAGGATTAACCATATTTTCTGTCAAAATCAACTCGACTATTTGAAGCAACCAGTCACGTGAAAGGTACTGAGGAAAAGTTTTGACCAGTTGCTTATAATTCAAGTTTTTATAACATTTATACAACTTGCGTAATATCAGCAATATCAGATTGAAACTGTTTGATACTAAAATTCGTATATAAAAAAATTAGATCATGTTAAATAATAAAAAAATTAAATTAATGCATGCTTACTGAATCAAATCAAACTGCTAGATATATGTTATATAAACTGAAGTTAACAAGCAAGACCAAATTTTACTTACTCGGCTTAGGTCTGCAGCACATGTAGCGAACTATTTTAACAGTTGGGCAGCTATTAGCGCTTAAAAATTGATCGTAGTACTGGAAACCGGGTTATTCTGTGTTACAGTCTTTATTGCTGCTGCTTATAAAAAAATAGCATTTTGACGCTTTACAATCTGCAAAATAATTGCAGTTTGGAATTCAAAATTATCAAATTTGTAATTTAATGTCATGTGAATTTTAATATTAGGATAAAATCCTATAATTCGCCAATGTGTGCTTTGTAGTCATGAATTATCTTACCCAGCCAAGTTTTATAGTTTTTTTGCCCTTTTGCTTTTACAGCACCGCCAGGGGTCGAATCTTCTGTAAAAAAACGTTGAAAACCCGCATTTAATATCAAAACAAACGGGCGTTGTAAGTGCATTAATCATTTTGAAAAAATGTAGATAACTTCTAGGTCCTATACTGGACCAAAAGATGAATCATTATTTTTCTAATCAATTTTACTTGAAAAATTTATGAGAACAACCAAAAATTGTTTTAAGCCTCACCTGGTTAAACGATTTGGAACATTTTTAAAACGAGCATTTTAAAATTCATTTATGAGTTTACAATTTATCTGCAGCACTCTGGATGTCTTATACCTTTGTTAATAACTCTGAGTTACAGTCCTGGTAAAATTTATGCAGGTTAAATCCAAATTTTATTTTTTACGTTTAAATGGTAAACTTGTTCCGAATCATAAAATTGTCATGGTGTCGAATCCTTTCCAAATGTATAAAAGAACAGTTTAATATTTCTGTCATGTGGGTGGTGAAGTTATGGTTTTTTGTAGTTGTATCTGAAAAGGAAGCATTTTAATTGCAAATAAAGCACTTAAATTAACTACTAAAATTCACCCTTGTTTGGGAGGCAGATAACTGGGAGCAATGACGTACATGCATACGCACAAAATGAAACTAGCAAGGTAATATAAATCAAATAATTTCAATCTCTTCTTTACTTGATTATCAACTTTGTTGCAATCAAGACTTTGTTCGTCTCATCTAATCCTTATTTGAGTCCTTTTATGATAGGAATCTTTTTTTGTTAAATATTTGGTTACCTTGAATAGGCTTATGTAATGAGTATGACTGTCTGATTTCTGCATGCGAAATGGCTACATAAGTTTTGCAAATACAAGTTTATAATAAGGCTGAAATCTTCCTGGGGATAAGAAAAGGTGAAGGCGTCTACTCTCTCAATTCAACTCATTCATATTTCATATAAATGTGTGGACATTGAATAATGCGTCGTGATTCACTTGGTGCGCACAATACTGATTTTATTCGTTTCTCTAAATCATTGCTCAACTTGTTTTCATATTCCAACAATTTCCAATTGCAGAGTGCAGCAACCCTGCTTAGAATAAAAAAAATATTTTATCCTACTTGAATGAGTGAAGTAATTCAAATTGGGTGAATAAACAAATTCATTCACAGAATTTTGTATCTATTTGGTTTTAGGTGCAGTGTCATACATTAAATGTAAAAGAAACTTGTGAAAACTTGCAACTTACAAAATGTCGTAAATATTGGTGTGACAATGATAGCAATTTTATAATAATGATAATTATTGTAATATCTAATTCCAGAATTTCTATTTAACATCCTTTAAGTTCTTCAATCATCAACGCATTGCAACAATTTGTAAAAACTACGCAGACAAGGATCCAACAGCCAAAGATAGATCGGAATGCGGATGTTTGTCTAATTGTTACTTTTCAAATGAGATGTACATCCATAAAATCAAAACAGACAAAACAGAGACAATAATACAACATACCAAGTAGTTTCTGGTTGAAATGGTGCGATATAAAACTGAAAGGTTACTTGTGGTGTAGCATGGCAGCTCAGAAAAAAGTGTGAATTAAACCCCATTGCTACCATTTTGTAGATACTGAAAGAAAAAATCTTGTTAAAATGAATAATAGGCATATTTTCAGTTCATGATTGTTCCAGTCTACTAACATTAAAGATGCATTTTATTTACTCTTAACGCTTAAAAACAAATGAAACGAATTTATTCATTGGACATTGGGTTAGACAATTATTTTGAGTTGGAGTAATGGACAAATCGAATCCAATGAATTTTTTAACTTCAAAGTTTCTGCTATGAAACATGAAAACCCCTGAATCCGAAATACGTGTTGACTTATAGCTGCTTGGTTAAAGCTTTTAAGTAAAACTTTATTCGGAATTAGAATGACATGACCAAAAATATTTGGTAGACATGCAACTATAAATTATTATAAAATCAACCATGCGCAGAACGGGCCATAAAACTACTCATGAAATTCCTGCTAAAGTGTTTTGTGTCTTCTCATTACATCTGTCTGGGGCATCTTGTTTGATATGATAGCGTAGATTTTTCATCTTGTTTGACATGCAAATACTGATTATTCTAAAATGAACCGACTGAGAAAATGACGCATGGTTGGATTAATGTTATAACATACTTAACTATTGTTAAAGTGTACCGGTGGATTTAGCCAACTTATTTTATGTTACATAAATTTTACGTAGCCTAGAAGGAATTTTTCTTCATTAGATGTGTTAGAAATTGAAGGAAATAAACTTCACTACCATTTTCATTTACATTTGTTACTCATATTGGTCGTAACAGCGTAAAATCCATGTGGCTACTCTAACCAATCTGGCCCTGCATAATTTAACCACACAATCCATAACCAGCCTTCTACCCTCTACAACAAACAACAGACAACCCATCCCCAACCCAGCTAGCATTAGGAAAAACAGTGTTCGAACACTGGAACCCAACCCCATAGGATGCACTCTAGCCCAGATATCAGATGAATTGAATTGTCGCCCCTTAATTCTTTCTGATCTCGGTCTCAACTTCCTCGTTTTGTTTGGTGCGTACCAAGCCGAGACCTGCGTCACCATGCCGGATTCAATAAAAGTCTTGAAATGATTTATGAACTTCTGGACCAAGGCATCCCTTAAAGAACTAAACCTCCAATCTACAAACCTAGCAAACGCAACTTCTCTCGCGGTGTATAACTGTAGAAAAGGATACTGCTTCTGCAAATACTCATGATAGCTTCGAATGTTAGACTCCATATCAACCCAGACGGATTTGCCACAAGCTACAATTTCCTCTTCCACAGCTTCATTCACTCTGTCAACGGAAACATTTCTCAGTCCAAGCTTCTTCTCCAGTTCATGTAGTCCTCGGGGATAGTATCGAATCCGTGAAGTGAGGAATGAGTAAAAGAAATTGTTGTCCACATAACTGGGTGCGTAGTAAGCTTTTTCAACCAGCCGCCAAATACTGTTGCCCCAAGTGTAGTAGTCTGGACTGTATTTATTGGTTTTCCAACCATCTTTCATGGAAAGTGTGGTCCAACCCGGAAATTGTGATAGGTTCGGGGTAGGACGATCGTTTCGCATATAGTCTTCTGAAACCAGATGGTCCAGTCCCAGATTGCGTATGGTATTATAATCAATGCCATACGGGGCACGACCATATCTGCAAAGTGCAGCAGAATAGTTCCAGGTAACTAGTTGACTGAAGTTTGACACCCTTTCCGGATCTGGGGGTGCGTTGAGACCTTGTATCACCAGAGAAACATACGTGTTGCTGAGAATACTACTAAGAAGGATCCATGCTGCAATTCCAACGCGAAATGTGGCACTTGCCCACAATTTACTTGGTATGGAACTCGTTTCTTCGAGGAAACTTCCAATGAAGTAGAAAGTGCTGGAGAGAACTTGCAGTTTCAACCAGAACCTTGCGTAGGTGTCCGTCACTAGAATCATGGTCACCAAGGAGACAGCCAAGCAGCTCCAAACTTCCCACTGGAAAGGCTCTGCATAGAATTTGAAGGAAAGTCCCGACCTCGAGTAACAACTGAGATAAGTGTATCCCTCATACGCCTTTGTTACACGGATTACAATGTGGAAATCCATGCTTCCATCAAGTCTTCCTAGGAATTCATCACCAGCGTAGAATACCGGATACTTGACAGATTCAGCCCCGTTCATTTTGAAGCTGTAGCTGTCACTCCCATTAATTGTTGCGAGTGCGACTCTGAAAAAGTAGAGGCTGATCTCATTTCCAGATTCGATGGCCCAATGCCGCCCTTCCGTGGATGGAGAGTAGGACTGTTCATTTATAGGAAGGAGCTGACTGGTTCGCGAACAACGACAGTGAAATAAGTCCGGTGTGAAGAGATGAACGCAGAATGTCAGCAGTTGGCCTTTGTCTTGCTGTGGGAGGTACAAAACACTGATTTTAGCTCCAACGTTTGGATAATATTGTAATTTTGGGAGTGCATAAAAGAGTTGTTCCTCCTTCGCTGACAGTCCTTCTTCAGTGGAGACTACGATGAAGTAGTTGAACTCACTGGATTGAAAGAATGTACGACTACTTCTACGCATCCCTTCTACAAAGTTTTGATTAAACCAATCTATTTGCTTTTCAACAGTATAGCCTAAACTTGGCAGGGTTTCGAAGGCATTGAGTTGTTTTTTATTTTGTGGTTTCTTGGTTATTTTTTGTGATTTTTTTTGCAATATTTTGTTCAAGTACAAGATGACAAATTCACATCGCCAGCTTTTAACTCGGAGTGGATGCAGTTGTGGCCTGATTTTACTTTTTTTGCGGGCACGATAATCGTAGTACTGGTGGTTTGACATGGAGTAGTAAATTGTGACAGGTATTTCACGAGTTGTGGGAAGGTTCTCAGAAGTTAGGTTATCAACAAGGAGATGAAAGTAGCAGGGTTGGACAGGAATTATGGATTTTATCAAGTTGGCCATCAGTGGAAATTGTGGAATGCCCAAGTTATGAAAGCAATTGGTTTCTAAAAATAAGGCAATTAAGATGAATGCCAGAATGCTCATTTTGAAATTTTGGCGATGATTTTGCTGAAACCCTACTAAGCGACTCAAACCCTTAAACTCAAACTGGACGGGGTAAATATAAGGAATATTAGTTTGTATTATTTCTTCCCAATGCAAAGCCAAGGCGAAGTTTCATGTGTAAAGTGATTGCGTGTTGAACGACTACTTTAGAAGCAGAAGCATGTAAAGCTACATTATTTTAATTATTTTCAGCAAGTCAGACCTGTAAAAGGATAGGATATAAGTGTCAAGCATTGAATGCTACGGACTTTGCGGTAAATTGTGGTTGAAAAAGTACATTAAAAAAATGAAACACAATCTTGTCCAGAAAAAGATCCACCTTTTCAGCACCTACTAAACTTACTTGGTACCACACATAACCCAAACATATCCAGTAATTTTGCTGGATTTTTTTTATTTGGCCAAAGAACAACTGTTGACCACAATGCAAAATACAAGAATTATTTAATGAATTTTATTAAGTATCTTTAAACTTAAAGATACTTTATTTTTTATGTAGTTTTCGTATTGTGAAAACCACAAACTCGTAATTAAAGAACAGCATGATTGCTCAAAGTAGGTTTTGTCTCGCTTTATTTTCGGCAATCTTTTGTTATCATCATAATAACCATCGATACTTAGAGCATTTTTAATGTATTAAAATCAAAATTTTTATTACTCAAGGCAAGAACCCTTGTTGAAGTTTTAGTCTCTTGTATGTGCTTCATCCTTCTGTACTAATGGCACAGGTAATTTTTCTCACCTTGACTGAAACTATTCACTCAGTTTTCTCATACATTTGAAATAAATTACTTTTGTGGCATCCAACAATTGAAACTTGGACGTGAGATAGGTGTAATTAACTAAGTGTACATGTGTCGGTTGCGTGCCTGTAATGAACATGAATCCCTCTTTGACATGAATTCTAAATAAAGTTGGAAGGAATGAGTGGAGCAAGTCACGCATCGAATTGGCTAGTTTTCTACTTTACAGACGAATTCTGTCGTTTTTACAGCATAAACGAAAGCTGCCATTCTAAAATTTTGCAACTACTAAATTCCTGTC
>JAAXNX010003503.1:0-10576 GCA_036491905.1 Folsomia manolachei
AAGAGAAAGTGAAGTAAATGGACTCTTTTTTTCAATTCTAAATTGCAACACAAATCTCACAATTAAAGATTTCGAGGATGACCTGTGGCCGTCATTGTTGTGCCCTGGCTGCAAAGGTGAGAGATTTGGACTTATCCCATCCCATGACTTACAAGACTCTCCATTCTTCACTCAATCGATCCAAAGTTTGCAAATTGAAGTCATTAATTTTAAATTTTGTGTTTCCATCAACTCTTCAATAAAATTAAGTGAATTGACCATGCCGGAAAAGTTATAAATTCATTCACGATCTCCTCTGATGGACAGGCAGATCTATAAATAATAAAAATTCTGCCACCACCTTGGTCTACAGTTTATTCCTTTGTGTATTCCATTCAACGTCTGCACACATTTGGCAATTTGACCTATATTTTCCTCCCAGAAATGTGATTGTACCGTGCTGCTTCCTCATATGTTTTAGAACGGGTTTGTGTCAATATTCACATGAGAAGGGCAATATATTTAGAGAAGATAACTGAGATAAGTATCGAGTAATAAATATAAATGTATTGAACCGACTTCATAATTTCGCAACGATTTCCAATCCCAACAAACACTAATCATCATTTACTCCTTGATGACAAAGTCGTAAGAAACGGGGTTGATTCATTTTTTTATGAAATTAATGAGAACAAATTTCCACTTTAAATCCATCGTTTTAAATGTTTAACCAATACAACAAAGCAGATCAGAGATCAGTTCAGTGCTACTTTTTGAAAGACAAACAAATTCAAGGGGTTCCTTGCTTGGACCAGTTTCTTGACTAATTTTTTCGCATACTTTTTACCCTCAAATTTAGCAATACCAGCAACAATACCTGTTTATACCAAAGCAAACCTCACGGACGAGTGTTGATTTTGTTTTGACTCGACTGAATTAGTTGAGAGGTTTCTTTCAGTTTTTTCTTGAAAAGTTGACTTTGTCTCATTTTCCTTACAATGCTTGGATCTGTGGTCTTAAGCTATATCGTATTCGTGCTGAAGTATTGTGAAGTTAAGTCAAGTGGTTGGCAGAGCTCATGAGAAAATGGATGGACGGACATATCCCGTTATTACAGAAAATGACGACAAGCATGAATTCGCAGCACATCAACACATTCACGACGAGTTGCCCGATTAAGGAGGAAAGGCAGTAACCTAGAATACTATTTAGTTGCGGGTGTTTATGTTATTTGGGGGCTAAACCGTGGCTGGTTTGGCTTGGTTTTCCTTTTTCAGGCTTAAAACAAAACAGGAATTTTTCTATGAATGACTTTGTAAATTGAGGATGCAGATTAAATTATAGCTTGCAACGTATATTATTAGGTGCTGCATGCGTGGTATGGGAAGTGAGAAGTGAGTGCAAAATTTATTCATAATAAGTTTTTATTTAAGGAAATGCTATGCAGAAAACAGTTTGTGAATTTGCCATGTTTCTTGAAAATTATGTCGGATAAGCGTTCACCAATTTGCAACAAGTTGTTAATTTTCAATTGGGCGATGTACATCCGTGTAAAGATGGGATTAGGGAGTAAAATAGTGGTTGCAATGCGAAGGTCGTTTTCTCATGAGAAGTATGCTACACCCACGCAGATCATTAATTATGGGTGGAGAATTAAAAAATTAAAATTTTTAATTAAAATTTGTCAGTATCATTGTCCTAATATTTACATTAAGTTTAAATTCCCAACAGAAAGTTCACGATCTAGTTTTCTGGGTTTGAAAATTGTCATTGATCTGAAACGGTTGGGTGAGTAAAATCATTGTCAGTCCAGCTAATTAAAATATCTCAGCCCTTCAGGAGTCCAGTTAGCATTATGAATACGGACACCTACCGATCTCAATCGTGGTACAATACAGATTACTTTAGACCCAGTTGAGTAAGACTTACAACATTAACATGCATAATTAATTACATTTTCTGTTAGACTTGTGGAGTAATAAAGGGAACATATTGTACATCTAGTGTGACCTTCACTCACTTAGAATAGGGAGCTATGAAATGCAACAAATTGGCATTGTAAAAAAATTCTTCACCAATATCGCGAGTAAAGGGAACTTGTATTGTTGTGACTCACAAGTAACTGTGTCCCTGGATTTTATGACAGTTTTGTACTCTTCGGCAATCATACCATTAAACTTTTCATGCGTTTATTAGCATACTACCTCCAAGAGGTTTGAGTAATTAAAGAATTTTCGTGGTTAAAAAAAATAATTAATTCTTCGAAAACAAAAGAGCCTCGCAAGATTTTTATGTGGCCACATGTGCCAAAGTGGATAAATCTGACAAGAGAATATGTAAATCAAAATTAAGAGTTGGGATTGTTATATTGTGCAATTACACAATTGTGAGTTTATTTTATTGCAAGTAAAATTGTGTTGTATCTAGAATAGCTTGAAGTGCTTAAGAATTTGGATTCTTCAACTGTTCTACATTACATCGTGAACTTGATGCCTTATCTATTATAGGGAGAAAAGGGGACTTGAGTCAAAAATGAGAGACTAATAGAAATTTTGAGCAACTAGGCTTTGTTTTGCAAACGACAACGACAAAACTAAATAAACTATTTGTAACGGAACATCAGAAGAGTGAGCCCTGAATCTTTAAGAGATTAATATTTTTACTTTTGGTGCTCAAGGGGTCAAGGGTCAAACCCTAAGTTACTCAGTCTGAGTACGAGCCATCTCCAAAATTAGTATTAGAAATTTTGTCATTTACATGACATCTATTTAAAACCGTTCAGAAGGCAGACGGACAAACAGAGAAACTGCATAAAGAGTCAGACACTCAAACTATTGCTTCCCTCTATCTTAATAAATAACGAGATAGAATTGACAGTGAGTCTGAAGTATATTAGCTGCAATTCTTTTTAGCCCCAGTAAATCCAAACTACTAACATCTTTGCATGCCTAGATTTTAATTTAGGAAGATAAAAACAGTAAATAAAACATGTTCACCATTTTTCTATTCAAGCTACCTCGCTCTGCTCTGCTCTGACTGAGACTAAGATGGATTTTTGCAGTTGAGCAATTTAAAATTGTGGTGAATGTGGATGACATCCATCCATCCTTTGAATTAAAATGAATGTTGATGCAATCCTCCCATTGACAAAGTAAATGGGCGATGAGACCCCATCTCCATCTTAAGCTAAGGTGGGCAAGGCTCTCTTTAAAGAATTCTTTTTTCCACATTAGCGTTTTAAAGAGTGATGCATACATTTGATTGGGTGTGTCTCCTTTCCTGGTTGGACTTGTAGTAAACTCTTAATTCAAAATTTACTCGTATTTTTAGCTCTACCAACCAATTATGCTTTGGTTTGGTGTATGACTCCAAAAATTATCAAAGGATTTCATGTGTCCACCACAGGGGTGGGTTACAGGCATATCATTGAGGAGTGGATCTAGATATAAATAAACGTGACTGATCAAGGGACCAGAAAAGTAATCTTGGCTAGGATTGGATACCATTTTATTAGTGACAGAACCAGAACAAGAAGCAATATGTATTTGTGGCTGAATACTTTTTGCTTATCACTTTCTTGGGTGATTGAAAAGAGTGTATTTTATTTATGTAGCTCCCTTCCTACATCCCCACCCATCCAACATTATTGCCACTGCAATGGAATGGCTAAGCCATTATGGCTAAGCCTTGTTTTGTAATGCAGGGCGAAAAAAATGTTGCTTACTCACTTGTATAATAGTAACAGAAACAGAAGTAGTGACTTTGTTTGGTTGCATTATGAATTGATGGATGGATGGATACAATAAATACAATCTTGTCTCTCCTTGGGTCTCAAGGACCTGGTCACTTTTTCTTGGTGGTTGCCCATTACTCCACATTTGCATGGGTTGATGCTTATTTAATCGTCTGCTGTTTTAAGTGAAGGAGTAAGATACTTACACTGCAAATACATTAGCGATGTGATGATGGTTTTTGCAGAATTCATCTGCATACAGTAATTGATACCTGACATGCAAAATTCCATCACGCAACTCTTAATCGGTAGACAATGATTTAAAGACAATTCTCCATCGACAGGGTAACAATTATAAAAATAGAACCTGGTGGGTGGAAGGTAGACATATTTTTAAGTATCTCTTAAATGCTGGGGTTGAAGAATGTTTAATTTCAATTTCAACCAGAATTTTTCAGGGTTTTGTACCACCTTTCTTATTTCAAGGACTGACAAAAATATCCTAAAAGCTACCCGCCCACCTCGAGGTTAGGGTTGTTACCAGTCACTGGTAACCTGTGTCTAGGAAGGTGTTAAAGTTGAGGAGAGGTAATTCGAGGGAAATTATTTTATGACTTTTTTTAGTCATAGGAAATTTTCGTTGGTGTTGGAATGATAACGAAGTTTGGTTTAAGAGCTGAAAGCTAATTGAATCCAAATTTGCATGCGTACGCGTCATTAACACTGTCGTAGACTGTGGTCAAGGTTGCTAATTATAGTAATGTTTGGTTGTAGTTATGATTTTTTGGTGATGAAAAGTGTTCAAATTTTTATGTTGGTTAGACGCTTGATCACGCATGTATAGGTCAGGTGAGGGCTTGCAAATTTTGGGCAGGTGTTTTTCTAAAGGGTTTGATGAAATAAGGCTGTTCGGAAATTAGACAACTGGCACAATTTTAAACATACAATTAGCTAAATGTCCATGTAAAGTTGGACTTTGACCCATCATATTTTGTTTCTTTATTGCATTTATGTAATAAGAATCACGGATACGAAAAATGTATTGAATGGTGGTAATCGAATAAAGTCTAAGCCTTCTTATTTGTTAATTTAGAGATCCCACGCTATTAAAGTGTTTTTTTTCTTTACGCATTGATACTTTTCCTTTCTTAGTGGCTTGTTCAGTTTTTCGTGAGTGCAATCGTGGTCTTTTGATCGTGAGTGAGTAAAAATGTGATTATATGTGGATTTTGGGTAGGTATAAGACTAACTAAACTAAACACTTGAGACATTGTAGGACCAAGTCATAGTGACCTGTTGCTGATGAAAAATCCAGTGTCACGTCGGCTATTATCGCAATTTCTATGAGTTTCAATTCAAGTTCTTCTGAGCAGCAACATCATTCTATTCTGCTTATCTTTGTCGATATCATCCCACGACACTTGGATTGTTAGTTGTGGGTGAATCCAGGCTGGTAATTGTTATTTATGTATTGTCTCCTCACAATGGATAACCACAGGGCGTATAATATGTGTTAGGCAGCAAACTAAACAAAGTTGCAATAGATACGCCCTTGATTGGATAAAACAGCAAAGGTGAGTGGGTAGGAAGATTCACGCCAATTTGTCCACAACTTTGGGCTGTCATGAATCCAGCAAAGATTAACTACCAATTTGTCCATCATTACAACATATCATCACCTTATCCATGCACGTAATCGATGTTTCTAAGGACAGCAATGATTATTAGTTGTGAGAAACCCAGGCTATCAGGATCTATAAATAATTATCAGTTTCAGCTTTTAATGGATGTACAGGGTTGGAGCTCAATTACTTTTATTTGATTTTTATTTGGCAGTTGCTCACACACACATGGAGTCAATTTCAGGAAAGTATGTGACTTGAAGGTTGCAAATATAGTTTATCCAAGTGAAGGATTCATGATAGATTCGTATTTCATGGGAATTGATTACCTTTGAGAGTAATAACATTTAGAAGAAGTCATGTCAGAATGTAAGCATGTAATTTTGTGCATGACTCTGTAAAAGATGATTATTGGATTGAATTGTCCTCGTCGTGGCGAATTAAATAATTTTTACAGGGAACACTTTATTTATTAAGTTACCTACGGAATTAAGACACATTTCCATTATTTGTATAGACTTGGGTTCATAAGAACAAGGGACCGGATGAAATTTATCAGTACTTGAAGGAATTTGAGCTTCCTATGACCCAATTAAATAACAGTTTGTTTTATCACTATGCATTCATATCATGCTATCGTAAGATATACTGTATCTGTGCTACTTACTTACTGGCACCTCTCAACACTGTTAAAATGCGTGAGTCAAAGTCAATTAAATCCGATGCCATGCCACATACCTACACGCAATTACATTAATTTAACTCATTTCTGCATTCCATTGCCACATGCAGGACTAGGATCCTCATTTTTTAATACCCAGACCAACTTGACTAGGAAGAGTTGTATCAATGGGAAAATGATTTGGACTGCATGCACATTCATTGTTATAAGAAATGCAATACAATGCAAGTGTGACTTTATTGGTAATCTAATCTAATTATGAAACACAGGAACTAAACTCGAGGGGTTTCCTCAATCGTAGTAATTGTTTGTGTTCTTATGTAAAGAGTTTAGAACAGCAGAGAGCAGGGCAGGGGTGCATCCTGTAGGTTATCGAAGGGAGCAGTATAAAAGTAGGTGTAATAAAATTGAAGTATTTTTATCAAACCAATAATGATAGGAGTGGGCGTTGACTATTGGGAGTAACAGTAACAAATTGTGTGGGCAGTTGTACCTGTGTTTATTTATAAGTTTTGACCTCCAAGGTCAATCAAGTTATTGTGTACTCTCAGACAGATTATGGTTTTCGTCTCACCTTATGTTTAATCGTTTATGACACATTTTTATTAGTGGATTGGAGAAGGAAGGTTTCTTAATTTAAATTTTTACTTGATTGAGATTATATGGTTAGTAGAAAAGTATTCTTGTTCCTAAGAAAAGATCGGGCTGACCACTTTCCATTACTGGAGTGTTAATTGTTGGCTACTAGTCTTAATTAGAAAGAGACAACCGATCCATTTTTGCAGAGAAAATTAGTGTAAAAACAATCATCATTTTCATTTTAGTTTCCTATTTCCATATTTGGAGGAGACAATGAGTTGTAAGTTATTAGCATTATATTGTATTCAGTACAGGGGTCCGTATTTATGTGAAACGTATTTATGCACAGGTTTCGTATTATTTGCAATAATTCATCCATCAATAATTTTGACTAATGGCTAAATTAATTGCGACAAATAATGCAAACTCTACAGAAATTTCTAAAAAAAATTTTTGTTTCTCAATTCTAGCTCAAAAATGGAGTCTGCGGTAGAAGGCGAGCTTTCCACGGGAAATCTTAGCTCCGAGATGAAGAAGTCGTCGTTCTACGTTCTATTCCTGGGTGCCAAAGAAAGTCGAGGTCTTCGTGGACCTCACTACATTGAACCAGTTCTCCAATACTTTGTGAGTCAAGAGTCTCGGATGCAGGCTCTCAAAGTAACGTTGCAAGTTGGGAATAGAGGACTCAAAATAATTCCGGTCCATCACCGAACCACGACCCTGTCAATGGGAGACAATTCTCAGACTGATAAACATTTTATTCCGCATCACGCCATTACCTGCGTTTTCCAAGCACCACCCCCAAACGATGATATTGTTTCTTGTATACTGCTTATTTGTAAGAGGAAAATAATTTTGATGTGTTTCACATTTTTGCAAATTTTTTGCACACCTTAACTCATGTCTAATTTTGTGTATTTTTTACTCCATTTAGACAATCCTGATACGAGGTGTCCAGTTCATGTCCACTGCTACAGGTAAACTTGTGTAGTTTGATTTGTTTATATTAAAAAAAGTAATTTATTAGCTTGCATAAAATTTAGAGTTTGTTAGAACTACGGCCATTTTAACTACTAAAAAATACAGAAGGCAGATACAGAGAGATAGAAAAGTTAGATACACGTACTGATTGCGAATTCGATGATAAATTGCCATCATCACTGCAACAAAACAATTCTTTTTTTAATTCTACGACTTCTTTTGTTGAGACGGAATTGTTGAAGAATTGTTTCATCTTTGTTCAGAGGGATTTACTTGTCTGATACTTGATTCATGATTATCATTTCATTGGTTTTCGTCCCTTTGCACCAATTTCGACTTAAAGTCGTGAGATTGATAAAATTTTGAGGTTGAGTCAAATAATTGATCGCTCAACTTGTTGAGAGTCCGCTATTTTTTGTAACAAATCTGATTGTTGCTTCTTATTATATCTTATTCTGTCAATTGCGTCATTTAATTTATTTTTTCGTCTGAAGATGGTCGTTTGCATGATTTTTTTTTACAATGAATGGAACAATGCACTAAGTTTTAGGACACAAGACAAATTATACTGGTAGGCGACAGAAATAGAGAATCCAATCAATGTAAATTGAGAAGTGAAAACTTTTTACGGCAATGTTTTGTCGTATTGTGAACGCATCCTCATTCTTGCATTTAATTTGCAAGGCAAGAATGAATATGGTGTGATTGTGATGGTCAGTGCATGAGAATGTCACATTACTTACATGAAAAGGAGAAAGGATGAAATTTGAGATTAACAAATAAGTGAGCAAGAGGATCTCATTTTTACTTGGATTTAGATTTAGGCCGGTTGAGACTAAAATATATTGAAATCTTGCCAAATTAAACTTTCAAATTTACCAAATATGACGAAACTGTTTTGGATACAACACTTTTGTTATATAACTCATTACTCTTTGTCCTCGTAAAAATCCTACACAGAATAAGTATGTGGTTTGATGTGTGCAAAGTAAAAGTATAAAGGCCAAACAAAAAAATCACGTCACAATCAACATGTTGGGGTTTACTTGGTAAAAATTGAAATTTTCGTAAAGTCATAAAATCCTAGAGTGACAACCACTTTTTCTTCTGCACCAAGTATAGTCGCAGATATATTACAAACATATGCGCCGGTTATGAGTGGATTGTAACCGCAGGAGGATAATTTAGTAATAGCTATTCTCATTACGGAGATAATAAATGGAAATGAAGGGAATGGGATGATGCTTTACAGGCTAATTTTAAAGTGATAAGATTCTCGCAAAGGAAGAAGATCAAGTTGAAAAGAAAACCGGAAATAAATCTCAGGGTGGCCGTGGATGATCAGTTTCCCATAAAAAAATCAGACATGCAGAACAATTCTTGAAAAGTGAATCTTAATTAGCTTTGCACGCCTTCGTCGCACCGGTTNACATGCAGAACAATTCTTGAAAAGTGAATCTTAATTAGCTTTGCACGCCTTCGTCGCACCGGTTTACATGCAAAAAAAAAATAAGAGGCACATTATTGCACCGTGTCCTACCAGATTTATATTTGGGATTGAAGATTGAAGTACAAATTTTGTTACAAAACCAGCCGCCAATAAAGTAACGGTAGAGTAAGAATGATGTTAATATAAAATAGAGACAGTTTGTGGTTATAATTTACTAATGGTGCAAGAACAAGTTTTCCTGCATAATTTCCACATTCGTTCTGGTGTGATTTTATGGTGTCGAGCAGGGAAAATATAGATTTCTCCCAACTGCATCCCAGATTAGTCACGTAGGTAATCCGGACTCTAATTGTGATCTCATATTTGCAGATGTGACTCCGCTGAAACTGCAACGGTATTGAAGAGTCAACTTGAAACCCTGGTTAATCGTGAAGATAACCAACTCAAGTTCCGGGACATTGAGTCACGCCTCCAATCCAAGGGATTACTCCCATGTCCTAGTCCAAATAAGCGGGGAGATCGTGGTACTCCGGATTTTGACTGCCGGATATCGGATTCTTCCGAAAATTCGGATCGTGGTTTCGGATCGGGGTGTGGAACTTCGAACAACGGCCCTTCAGAGAGGATAGTCACACTTTATGACTCACTTGCGGCGGAACTTCGAGAAAAGTTGAATACTCGAAATAAGAAGACACCAATCCTGTTCCCACCCCGGGATTATGACACGATGCACCGACAACGGGGAAATTTGTTGGGGATTGAGTCCCGACGTTGTTCCAACCCGGCTGTGGTTGGGAGTGGGGGTGTGGTCCAGAGGAATCGACGCTCCTATGCGTCCAGGGAGCAAGACTCCTGTGGACGATCGAGTGGGATTGGATCCGCGGAAGATAACTGTAGTCCAGTTCATGATAACTTGGTGGATTCACAAGTTGTGCCATCTTCTTCGGATGGTGAGTTTTAAATGAGTTATTTTATTGGCAACTATTTCATTTCGGCAAATATGTCTGTTCACGCATTCATCAATACTTTGTACAAAAATTTTACTCAATTTTTTATGAAGTACTGTCCGTAATGCTCTCCATTTACTCCACACATAACCAACTTGTGCATTGTTAACATTGAAATGACATTTCAATTCTCTTTAAAAGTGTGGCACGAATTTTTACAAAAAAGACAGTCATTCGACAACATGAATATTTAGAGATCGTGAATGTGAGTGTTGTAGACATCAATCCGGGCCAATCTATTGAGTCCTCGCTGCACATAATCATGGTCGCTGACAAAAAAATCCCACGCCAACAACCCAATCTTTTATGCTCTGTATAATCCTTAGACGAAGGATTGAATCCCCGCAATAACCATACATCACACGAATGTATTCCTTATCATAATCTCGGTCTTAGGAATACACAACAATCTATTTAGTTGCAGATGACTTGTGAAGAGTGTGGTTGTGCGGTCAATGGAATGCTAACACTTGATTGTAGTCTGACTAACATCCATTCCTCACGAATTGACGGCTTTTCCCTAAATACAACCCACAGCCTGTG
>JAAXNX010003504.1:0-10569 GCA_036491905.1 Folsomia manolachei
CACTGTACAAAATCGGGCAAATCGTACCGCCCTGAGCCAAACCCGTTGTGGAACTATGATACTTATCATCTCCTTTAATTTTAATACATCTATTTTTTAAGTAATCTCTCAATAATTTAATGTGGACAGGATGTAACTTATATTCCTCCATTAGTTTACGAAGTAACAAATTCCTATCCACACTATCAAAAGCAGACTTTGCATCATAATAAATTGCAATTACTTTAAAATTAGGCTTATCTAATGAAGAATAAATAAAACTCGTAAATTCGGCAAGGGCTGTTTGACAAGATCGATTCCTCCTAAACCCATGCTGCTGAGTACAAAGTTTAGCCTCAATTCTGCTTTGAAGACGATCAAATAATACCCTTTCGAAGAGTTTACAGTACACAATTAAGCAACTAATAGGTCTATAATTAACAGCGCTGCATTTCTTGCCTTTACCTTTGTAGAGTGGGGTTACAATAGCTGACTTAAAACATTGGGGAACCAATGAGTACCAGAAAATAATGGTAAATAACTTAGCTAACTGTATAGATACAATGTCCTCGCAAACTTTTAAAATCTTAAGAGGAACATACATTGAATTTGTGGTGTCTTTCTTCGTATACATTATAGCAGCTTCGACGTCAACATTAGTAACTCTACATACATCATCCCATGACCCAAGCTCTTCATAGTTAAAATCATTACAATATTTCTCAATTTCAGAGTTTATATCGGAGTCAGGAACAATGGAGGATGTTTTTATCAAAAATTGACTAGCCAACACTTCATTAATTTCAGAAGGTTGGTCAACAAAAGTGTTAGTAGTTGGATTAACTAATTTACTAATTCTATGCGCAGACTTTTTCCTAAAACCAGTCAACTGGTTTACATTATTCCATAATCCCTCAGTGTCCTTTTCAGTTTCCTTAAATTTCTCATTAAAATATTTTTTCTTAGCTTTAGTTAAACTGGAACTATAATGACTCCTCGCTTGCCGATAAATTCTAAAATCTGAGGGAGACTTAGATTTGTTGGCTAACTTATGTAACTTGTCTCTAGCCTTTCTTAACTTAGCTAGTTCAGAGGTATACCAATTGTTAACCTGAGGTTTTACAAATCTTTTTTTCAGAGGGGCAAAAGAGTCTAAACATTTCAAAACATGATTATTGTATGTCAACATTTGACTATCAACTTTATCATTGGCTGTAATTTCGAAGTCGTTTAATTGATTCGATAACTGTACGGCATCTAGATCACTATATTTACGATACATAATTTGTAAAGGACTCATTTTCTGTTTTGTTACCTTCCTAACAACATAAGTAAAATCGTGATCTGACCCTGCATATGGAAATTGTCCACTATTAACAATATTGAACTTCCTATTTGTATAAATATGATCTAGTAGAAAATTCAATCAGAACAACTCCATCAAAAAAGGGAATCCAAAGCGTTCCAAAAATTCAAAGCTTACAAAACCGATAATCGCTTTCCTCATTTCTCTGACTTTTCCCAGATTAAGACATAATTACAGAAATGAGTTTTCTTTCATAATCATAATCCACCTGGCTTTCCTTTCCCTTTTATTCTGTAGTGGAACATTCACAAGACCCAGAAAAGTCTGAAGATTTTCTTTACCCAACTCCAATAAAATAGGAATCTGGAGCCTACCCCTTATTGAAATAGGATGTCATTGTCATTCGTATTGGACTTTAAGCCGTTTCGCCTCCAATCCCCTGTTTGCTTTGGTTATGCTTATGTTCTGTTACGACAGGAAGTCAGGCAGGAAGGAAGACGGATGGTTGGTGAGGTTGAAGGTGGAAAGAAGATAAATCTCCGGCCATGATTTGACTTTTTCCGTGAAAATTTGCACTGCAAATGACGCCACGCTCGGTAGATTTGGTTAGATAAAACTCTGTGGTTCGGGAAATGACGTTACATTTATAATAATAAAATCCAAAGTCTCATGTGCAGCTGTCACATATCATTTGCAAAATGATAGATGTACCACTGAGACGTTGGTGCATGAAATTTGTGAAAAGTTGTAAATTTCAGGAATACAGATCAACTCTATTTCGATGTCAAACAAAAATTACAACCCTTAAAATTCATAATTTCTCAAATCCAGCCAGAATCACCCACAAAAACCTGTAAGTTGATCCGATTCCTGCCAAAATATCTGTACTACATCTCCCAAAATCAGCTTATCCCCAATATTTGGACAGTGCTACCCACCCAGCCATAATATTTTTATAGATATCCTTCACCTTATTACTGTATGACTACGGAGGATAAAATGGATAAAAGAAAAGTGAAAGTAAAGGAAAAGCTATTTCACAGCAGTGTGCCTTTCCCTTTTTACCTCCTGCGTCTTTTCCTCAATGCAAGAAAGGCAAGGTGATGGCCATGTTGGTGGTCTCACAATAAGTACAATGGACCAAAGTTGGGAATCTTCTCCATCCATCTATCAACATGGGCAATAGCTTACCACCTCCGGACTGCTTTCACCAACCGACTTGATTCAAGTTGAACCAACCCAACCAAGGCTTGCCTAACGAAGCAGAGCAGTAGAACACAATGGAGGACTTTCTCCAAAGAATCTCATTCTTCACGTTACCAGTCATCCATCCATATCCACCACTGGTGGGTGGTTGGATGGAGAAAAGACTGGTTGGTAGCCTCTATGCGGTCATGGCGTGGCAGCGGTTGGTTGGTTCACTTGATGTGGTCCATTTGATTTTGGATCTAACCAATTCTTTCCTTCCTTATTTATGAGGGACATGGATGGACAGGCAGTGGCCAGCTTTAGAAGAGATGTATACTTCAATTCCTCTACATTTCCACTCACTTTCCTTTCCACAATGGAATGGAGGCTGGGAGTGAGTGCTTCACTTATTGCTGGAGAGTAGTCCAGTCCATTTCAATCCATAAGAGAGAGTCTATTGTCCTGTTTTGACTGGGATATGGACACAATTGGATACTGCCACTGGTTGGGTTTTATGTGTCATGTTTTCGAAATCTTGGTACGCATCGCTGGCTAAAAGTATGTCAACATGTATCATAGATTCACCGCAATCAATAAACAAATTGATTGCAATGCTTAATCCTTATAATTTCGATAAATATCACGAATTTAGCTGGATATGAAAGATGAGCAAATGCTAGATAACTTTGTATCATTCAATTTTCCTAGGCTCAACTTTTTATTGCCGTTGTTTCGTACCCCATCCCTCGAGCCTAATTACAGAGAATCCCTAGCCTGCTTCATACCAAGTTTTGTTGAGCTTTCTTTTCTAACCCGCTTCTGAACTCCAGACTGGAGGGAGGTCTGTTAAAAGTGAGTAATTCATTGTCAGAGAAGACAGCGCTGACATGATTATTGGCTTGGGATGTGATTTATGGCTGACTTATTTACTACAAAAAAAGCCAAAAATCTAGAGATGGGTTCAGAAAATTGAGGGAAACCAGCTTCCAATTATTGTGCCACTTACTTTCTCTTTTTCTGCGGTGAGTCCCTGTGTACATACCTTTCACATTCATTTGGTGCCTTTGGCGGTGCGGTTAGTTAGTGGGAAAGCCGACAACTTTCTCTCAGCCAAAGGTTGGCAGGGTTGAAAAAAGTTGGTAACTTACCACAACCCGTATTTGGCTCCGCTTTCGTTTCGAGTGTTGGGAAAACGCCTGGAGTGAAAGCAGTAAAAGTTTAAATGGTGTTTTATTCCTCGTATTTGAGATCAAAATTCATTTTAAAGTGTTAACGTTGACCCCAACGAATTTATGTATTTCTTAGATTATTATTTGTTTGTAAAAGTCTCCTTGTAAAATGCAGGCACCTCTTACTTTCTCTTGTTTACTTTTCCCAGCAGCATGTCAATCTCGTAATAAAAGTATTCCCACAAGTTAGACCGTCCTTCTTCATGTTATTTCTTCCTGTTTAAACTCTGGGGTTAGCTTCTTATCCCAAACTTTTCTGTGATGTTTCCTCACTGACGGGAAAGATCCTTCTTTGAGGAGGTGGTGAGTTGGAGGAAAACAAAGGAGGAAAGTTATATTACGCAACTTTATCAAAAGATAAAACAGGAAAAGGTGGCTGGCTTTATGCTGTGAATCCATTCTAGACTAGATAAGGTATCCATAAGACGTTTCCGCAAGATAAGAACGAGGAGAAAGTAAAAACCGCAGTGTAAAATTCTAAGCAAATTTAAAGCTGTAAATCTCGATAGAGTTGANGGAGAAAGTAAAAACCGCAGTGTAAAATTCTAAGCAAATTTAAAGCTGTAAATCTCGATAGAGTTGACAAACATAGTACTAAATTAAGACTTTTTAGTCCACAATTGGATGAAATATTCCGTACATCACTGCCTTCCTCATTATTTCTTGTTTATTTCTTTCTCCATTTGGTAAATTGGTCTTGGTTTAGTTCCATCTTTTCAAGTCCTCACCAGCCATTTAATAATTTCCCGTCTAATCAAATCCTAAACCTGTAAAACATTGGCTGACTCTTCTTCCAAGCTACTGACGAACTAGGAAGTAAAGTAAAAGCAAAATATTTTCTTCTCACACGAGCAGACTTGTTCCCAATTACGGCCACTACCACCACCACCACCCACTTTGCTTTCACTCTGAGAACCTTCTTCAAACTCGTTCTCCAACCCAGCCACCATGATATAAATATCCATCTTTCTCCTGGTGAAAATAGTAGTAAGAGGTAACTCCATTAGATTTCCTTCCTCTCCACTTTTTTCCAGTTTTGACTTTCTCTCATGGCCACCATCACTCACCCACTCCAGTCATCCCTCACTTCCCTCATACATCATGATGGAGCATCAAAAAATCTAAAATCATACTTTCTCTAGTAAAGAAAAACGTCTCTGTTTCTATTCATCCGCAATCCACACATCCTTCGTCAGTCGTGACTCGGTTCGCTTCATGGATTTTCTTGCTTATCCTACTTTTCAATCGGGCAATCCTTTCCATCTTTTTCGGGTGCAATCCATCTCCAAATCTTAGAATTCTACGGGAATCAGTAAACTTTGTGGAGTCGCATCGGGCCAAATCAATGCCAATATGATATATTTTAGAATCAGTCGCCATAAAATTCTGGATACTATCCTGTGGATAGTCAAGCTCGCCATAAAATATGAAACCTAAAACATCAGTATGTTCAAATTACAAGTGGTTGCAAATCTAAATGTTTTAATGGAAACATAAAAATGCCAATTAGAATTTCGAACGTAGTTCAATTATGATATATCAAAGGTAAGTCCTTATTCCAACAAAAATTAAAATTGCTAAAATTGCTAAAATTGCTAAAATTGCTAAAATTGCTAAAATTGGATGTGATTTATGTTCTGTATTTTTTGCTCCTTTAACTCCTCCCTTAACAAAGATATCCATCTCCTACCGACAAGCATCTAGTTTCACATCGTCATCTCATTTTCCTTTCCTAAAATTCGACCAAAATCTCCCAAACCCTTCCTCAACTAAACCCTGATCCTCTTTCCACCCAAATATTCCTCCAGCAGCCAGGAATGAACCAAGTTTCCCACTTCCGCCGAGTCGTTACTTTCTCCATTCAGATTCTGACTAACCAGTCATGGCTCAGATTCCAATTTTCAACTCACTCAACAAACTTAATACTTGGACTCTGTCTCATACCCTGGATGGTTGTATCCTATTACTTGTGGTTTAGTTTGGCAAGAAAAAACAAGAGTTTCTAACTATCTCCAGTATCCCAATGACTCATCTCTGCTCTGGATTTTAAGTTAACAGGACCATTTTCATACTTATCTCCTTTTAGCCACCGTTTCGCCTATTTTTAACAAAATGAATGGAACTTGAATTTTCCATCTAATTGCTGTACACAAATTCTAAACAAAGAAAAAATTGTTTTTGTCCACATACTCCTTCCAAACTAAAACACACTCCATTTCCAATCAGATCATAAAACACCCCCCTACAAAAGCCATTCAATTCTGGTTGATTCATACTTATCTCCTTTTAGCCACCGTTTCGCCTATTTTTAACAAAATGAATGGAACTTGAATTTTCCATCTAATTGCTGTACACAAATTCTAAACAAACAAAAAATTGTTTTTGTCCACATACTCCTTCCAAACTAAAACACACTCCAGATCATAAAACACCCCCTACAAAAGCCATTCAATTCTGGTTGATTGTCCAGCTTAAACAAATAGCACCTCATTAATTTCACCGTCCATTCCTTCCATCCATTCCTGGACAAACCAATCCAAGTACCACATCAAAACCTCTCCGAACCACTTCTGCACACGGGTAGAATACAAATGGGATCAAAATAAAATATAAATTCACTCTCCCAACCCCACTGGAGGCTTAGTTCTGCTCCGTCCTCTGAGTTGAGAGGAAGATAAGTGAAACCAGAGCTGGGCACGTTTCTGCTTTCTCTCGAATATAAATTGATACGACATTCACAATGTAATCGAATTATATCTGGTCAGGGTTCTGGAATCTTGGTAAAATCGGAAGACAACAGCACAACAAAAGACACGAGGCGAAGATAAGAACTTGTTTTTGTAGGAGACACAATTTTGTTTGGAAATTGAACAAATATGAAAAATCACGTCCATCCCAATTCTCGAAGATCTGATGGGATTCTAAGTGAAAACAAAATTAGGACAAAATCCCGATTAAAAATGTCCCCAGTGCTTGTAAAATGTGGTGCTATTCCAGTGGATGGTGAGATCACTAAAGGATCAGGATCAAAGAATAAAGGATTTGTGTTTGAGAGTAATCTTCTGGGTCCTTGTCAAAGCAATAAATTATCATGTCTATTATTATACTTGTTGCTTCACTATTTTGGAGGAAGTAATGCTGAAGCGGAAAATATACCTTTGGGTGAGTAGAGCTCCCTCTTATTGAGTAATTTGCATTGTTTGGATTACTTATGGCATAAGTCTTATGCTACTAGGTAATACCAGACTATGATACCGTCTTTATGTGCAGTTCAGTACAAAATTCAGCTTCCTTCAAATAAGGCTTAGTTTTGTTAGACTTTTTTTAGCGTGTCGTGTCACTCTGGGCGTTTATGGGATTACATGCGGCCACATGTTACTTTTTTTGCCCTTTTTATTTCCTTGTTTGGTGAAAGGTGTCTTGTTCTTGCTTAAGAACATTGACCAGGTCAAGCTACCATAATTTTTATTGTCACTACCCATTTAATCCCTTTGTCCTCTTACTTTCACCGTGGCCACCTCCCTCAAAAATTCGATTATTACAATAATGACGCCACCCTTAAGTTTGTGCCCAGCCAGTAAAAATGTGTATTTACTTCCTACACTCTAGTGTACAAAGTCCTGTTCTTTGTACATGTACACCCTTAAAAGTAAGAAACTACCCCGAAGGAGAAAGCCAGACAAGACGGAAGAACAAGGAAAATAACTTTGTACATAAAACTTTTATGATGTTGTATAATATGTCGCTTGTTTCATCACCCCGTACTATAAGTACTTCTTGCCACCCTAGTATACTTGTCACTCGGCAATCCTCTCCGGTTTATATTCAATTTATCTGAATTGAATAACTTCTCACTTTACTCTCCAGATCCTGTAGTTTGAGTCCCAATCCTATCTCATCAAACTACTCCTTACTTAAGTTACCGAAACTTTACAACTTTTTCTTGTTTGCACTCCTTTCCCGTTTCACTTTCTCTTTTAACAGAGTGCCAAATGTATTGACAATAGGTTCACGTTCTCCCAGTAAAATGATTACTGTAATAAAATATACTCATTTGATAAACTAAGTTATCTCAATTGCAGGCGTGGTTTTCGACCAAGGCTCCACTGAAGTGCAGACCGCCTTCAAAGTCGCCCTTATGACCTTTACCCCCCTCAATATAACCTTTGAAGGGAGTGGATCTAACCTAAGTACGAGAAAAAGCTACGGATTTAATGCCTACGTTGACACAATCAATACCGCGGATGCGTTTAAACTCTCCAAATTAAGTATGTCATGCAAAAATTTTGCAAACATTTTGTTGCCAAATTCTAACGGTTTCAAATCCATTTTGCTGTCTAGTTTGCAACCAATTTTTCCGAGGCGTCTACGCCATGGTGGGCTCCATGAATTCAGAATCCTTCCAAACCCTGCATTCATACGCTAACGAGTTTGAAATGCCAATTGTCACGCCCTGGTTTCCCACCAGTTTGGTCAAAGTTTCAAAAGTAAGTTAATGTCAAAACTGTGTCAATTCTCATAATACGACATTGACGCCCCAATTTCCAAACTAGTCATTTTTCCAAAGAATGATATCCTCCCAAAAAAGTGACATTGACAAACTCACTTTTTCTCCCGATTCTAGTATAAAATCCAGCAAAGCCTTTTTGAAAACCCGGCCATGAGTCTGAAACCATTCAATTCAAACGAGACATCAAAAGTCCGACCCGTCCCAGACAAGGTCACCTCTTATCAATGAAACCGTACAAAGGGAGTTGGAACGACTCGCTGGAAACGAGACGGAGAGAAAGTTGCTCATGGATAAAATTGTGGAGGAAACTGTGTCCAGGGAGCAAAATCTTGTGGATTTTGCAACAAGGATAAAACCCGATCTCCACCGGGCTTTACTGGATACGGTGCAACATTACGGGTGGTCAAATATCATTTACATGTACTCCAGTAATGAGGGTTTACTCAGACTGCAGCCTATATTTCAAAATATTGGGCTAACTAATAATTCCATGAGAGTTAGTGCCCTTAAGAAAATTGGAGATGCGAAAGATGCTATTTCTATCCTCAGGAATTTGGAGGTTGCTCAAAGGTTGGTTCATAGGAATTTGATAATGATAATTGTGAATAATAACATTGTTCTGTGTCCTGCAGATTCGAACAGAAGCACATTGTCCTCGATTGTCCAGTTAGTTTGGCAAAAGACATAATAATAAGTCATGTACGAGATGTGCACCTCGGGCGAAGGTAAGGAGAAAGTGTGTCAAATTTGCACTGTTGACTGTTATTAATTGTCCTTATTCTCTTCTCTGGACCAGAACGTATCACTACCTGATTGCCGGACTGGCATTTGATGAACCTTGGGAAAGTTCTGTGGTAGAATTTAGTGCCGTAAATATTACCGGATTTCGAATGGTAGATCCACGAAGGAAATATGTAAAAGACTTTTTAGCAAAATGGGCCAATTTGGACAGTCGCCAATTTGAAGGCGCCGGCAGAAGGACGATATCGGTGAGTGGTTATCTGTTACTGTAAAAACCCGTACCGGTAGAGTACTACCCAGACATAAATATAAATTAGACAAAAAGCTTTTAGGGACTTTTAGCAACTTTCCCCGAATTTTGATGCCTGCCTGTCTCGTAATGGTGAATATTAATTAATTAATACCCCATTCCATCTAGAACTTGGCTTAATTACCTTTGCCAATATGCAGATAAATTTCAGTCAGGCAACACCCGCATCAATGTCATTCATGTCCCGTCATATTTCCGTTGATCCAATTGACACGATGTAGTCGTGACATTTATTGCCATCAATTTGTCCCATGTCAGCTTAGTTTATTCCACACTGAATCCCAGGACAGTCCCTTGTTTGCTTAGCAGAACTATTTACCCTTTCAACTAGACGTCTTGTCATCTTGTTTGACATGGATCCAAATTAATTACAGAGTTCCATTTGTTTTGTTATGTCCCAGGCTCATGCGGCATTCATGTACGATGGGATGTTGGTCATAAAGGAAGCCTTCTCCCAAGTCCTGAAAGATCATCCATCTCTCCTCAGGAAGAATGCGAGTCGAAAATTGTCCTGTAATACGAATCCAAATATGGGATCCGACTTTTTGTCGGCAAAAGTCACTCCATTTGAGAATGGGCGACTAATTAACTCTTATTTACGAAGGGTGAGTGGGTGGGGTCAGGGATGTGGAATGTTTAAACATAATGTTTTTCATAATTATCTGGGACACGCAGGTTCAGACGGATGGACTCACGGGACACATCGAATTCACGCAAGGTTCCCGAAGTAATTTTACGATTGACGTAATGGAAACTTCGATGGCTAGGTGGGGTCAAACAGGTCGGGTTTAAGGTCAATAGTTTGTCTTTAAAAATGGTTTGACTCCTTTGTCGTAAATCTACAGATTGGTCAATGGTCCGATATTTACGGCTTTACAACCGGGAGACTTCCAAAAGGGTTGAAGAAAGGCGGACCAGATCCCAATAAGGTTTACATTGTTACAAGCATTTTGGTAAGGGAGAAATTTATTTCACTGCTTAGTCAACAATGGCAGATTATAATATAATTTTCACCTAATTTACAGGAGGAGCCATACTTGTCCTTGAAGAAAGCGGAGAAAGGAGAAAATCTTACGGGAAATGATATGTATGAAGGATTCTGTAAAGAGATGGCAGATAAGATTGCGGTAAGTAATCAATACGAGTTAATTTATTAACAGTACATAAACTCCCATTCTTGTTAGTGGGGCACCACCTTACATACATTTTAAAAGTATAAGAAACTAGATAAATAAGCGTCGTATAATGTATATTTAAGTACATTAAAATCTGAAAGATAAAATTATTATAATTGAAAGTAACCCTC
>JAAXNX010003505.1:0-10568 GCA_036491905.1 Folsomia manolachei
AGAAATAGCATAAGATAATAAATCACTTTTGAGATATATTTGTCAGTTATCCTGCTAAAAAGCCAGAACAGAATCAAATTGTATCCAACTCTGCAACTACTGTATGTACTAAAACATTCTCAGTCTGCAGATTTGAAGATGTTACACTTACCAAGTATTGCTGAAATTTTGGAAAAGGATCCAGTAGTAACTCAAAGGCGACATCGTTTCCAGGCCGCACTTGTCGGGGACTTAATACACCAATCTGGGAGTCATGTCATGGCAGATCTTCCACTCATTAAAACACTTCAAATTTGGGCTGATAAGGAAGGAGATAATGCAACAATCCAGAAACTTGTTAAAGTTTTGGCCATGCAAGATTTTACAACAGCGGCAGGTTGGATCAAATTCAACTCAGGCTTATTATTAAATTTTAATTGTTAATATGTTCCAGGACAACTTCAAATTGATTTTGGTGACCACAAATTTCGATATGGATCAAATCCGCCTCAAACCACTTCAAAGTCTTAATTATCAGTAGTACTGATATTTTAAACGTGTGTTTCTAAATTTCTGATTGAAATTAATAAAAATTGGATTAAAAGAAAAACATAGTTTTGCAATGTAAATTGTATATTTGATGTAGTCTTTAGTTATTTCAATAAAGGTTCAAATATCTCTATGTAAAAATCTTGTCAAAATGTTTTACCAAAAATACTAATCACATATTTTATTGTGGCATCACATGTTACTAAAAGGTGCCAGATAACGTCAAATTTAAATAAAAAAAAGTGTATTCAAACTCGAAAGTATTGTTTATAGTATTTTATTCCTTTTTAACATGACCTTTTACACATGAAATTATTTGTTTTAGTAAAAAATTTACATTTGAGCAATTAATCTTCTATTTAAATATATTTTGAGAATTTTGGTGTTAAAGATAAAAATAGCAAGGGTCATAAGCGAATGGATCGACCAGCTCGAATTTTATACTTCACACAACTTTCACAATTGCATCAGTTTTAAGTAGTTCTTTTCGAGTAAAGCATGATACGATTTAAAAATTAATCTTAAAATAAACTTGATTTGTTCTTTTTTAATTTAATTTCGAAACTTTTATATTTCGAGTACTAAATTCCTTCTCTGGCTATAATAATCACGACAGGAGAAAAATGTCAAAAATTACAGTTTAGTTTGAAGATCTAAATCAAATTTCCTAATCGGGACAAAAAGTCAACCCAGTTTGGGTTTACTATTCCTTGCATTTCAGAATTTCAGGTAACCATTTGTCGGACTTGATAATTTTAAACTATCCATGAAGGGTTTTTGTTATAAAAATCACAGTGCATGGTTGAGATTCAAAAAAGTTACATGCTTACAAGTGAAAATCAGTAAAATTTGTTAAATGACCCTGGTGTTAATTTCAACTCCATATTTTTTACTGCCACAAACTGCGAGTTACCTATTAGGTAACTCATAGTCAGTGGTCTAATCGTAACTGTCAGTGACCTTAAAAAAAGCAGCGACTTTAACACCACCTTGCCAAATATCCGGCATTTCCTTCATTTGGTTAACCATAGCTTGAATATTGTTGTGAAGGGATTTAAGCGAGGATCTTTTACCAGGTTTTGGTTTAATTCCTATAACAATTGATTTTGAGTTGATTCTCTTCATCTTATCTAGTTTCAGTTGATGAACTTTTCCAAATTTTGTGACAACAGCTTGAGCAAAATCCTCATCAGGTAGCACAGGAGTAACGTTTTGAAATACAATTCCACATTCAATACCAATAGCCCGGACTTCCTCCATGTCGCATTCATCAATTTCATATTGAGAACAGGTTGAGGAAGATGAACCTTACAATAAGCCAAACCTCCATCAACAATACTATGACGCTCAATTAAAATCAAGACGACTTACCCGAGAATCCACTGTCTCTACTGGTAGATGTAAAAAGAACGTCACCACAATATTTTATGGGTTCCACAGGAAAGTTTAAATTCTAAAGTGTTGATGGGAAAATTTCTTTGTTTTTGTTTCTCTTTTTCCTCCAGACTAATCAAGGATCCTTCAATTTCATTTCTCAACAAGCAGAATGTTGGTCGGTAGTACGTATCGCAAGCAAAAATTGAGGACATGAGGCAAAATAGAGTGGTGTGACTTCGGTTAAGAATGGTCCCAAAACTTGCTGGGCTTTTTCCATTGTGTATCTCTTCCGAAATTCCCTGTAGAAATTGGACACATTACTACTTGCCACTAATACCTTTGCGAATTCAATGGATGTATAAAGGTAAGCATTTTTCTATGGTTACTTGTTTCTCCAGGTTCTTTAATTCTTCGAATGGTTGCCTTCCTGGACACAATATCTCCCAAATTACTACGGCAAACGAATAGACATCTAGTGATTTTGAGTAACTGCTTTTTAGATGACTTAAATTCGATGGTTGTCGAAAATGTTGTATCGCCTCTTTTGGCATGTATCGATACGGAATTCGGGGGAGCTCATTAACCTGTCGAGAGACATTAAAAAAGTAATTATATGCTTACGTATCTTAGCAAATATATGTAAGCGTTGATGACTTACCATAAATTCGAAAGATTGATGGTAATCGTGCTTTCCGATTTGAACACTAAACCCAAAATCTGCTACCTTAGCGATCCCATTGGCATCAAGTAGTACGTTTCTGGCAGCCAGATCCCTATGTACGACATCCATATCGTGGATATATGTCATCCCCTTTGCGATGCTGTGGAGGATTTCCAACTCTTGCATCTAAGGCAGTGTACAACTTACTTAGTAAATCTGTTTAAGCCAATAATTATTTAAAATATTTACCTCTGTTAAATTTTTATTTTGAATAACTTCGCTTAATGTCCCTCCACCAAGATATTCCAGTAATATCATAGGATTTTCTTGGAAATCTAAAATTTGTATTCGCAAACTTAATTAGACAAAGTATAAAGTTTAATTATTGTTTTATTTACTTTCCAAAATGACACCAATTAATTTTATCACGTTCCCGTGAGAAATTCGGGACAAAATGTTTAGCTCTTTGTACAGCCCGACTCCTCCGACTTGATTCTTAAATGACTTAATTGCTACTTGTGTTCCATACAGGTAACCTGACATGCAACAAGTTTTGAAAAAATCTTTCAATAAAACTGAAATAATGAACAAAACTGGGTTTTTCTGATGTCAATTTTTATTGCCATACCTCGCATAACAACGGCATAAGATCCTTGCCCAAGAATGTCTCCCGTTCTTATAACATCTCCAGATTTGTATTGGTTAACAACGTAAGGTTGAGCCATGTCACCCTAACTTGAGCTATTTATTCCGGTCAAATAAAGACATTATATTGCAAAACTTGTTATTTAGAAACTGATGTTACTTAAAATGTCGTGGAAGAAGTTTCACTGCTTCTACATTCTGCATTCTAGCCTGACAAACGCGTCAACAATCCCGTACTACATTTTGAAAGTAATTGTTTCAAGAAAGTTCTTGGCTTGCTAAAACAATACTATTCTCAAAATCAAAATCCAGAATAACTTCCACTCCATAAACTTATTTTTACTTCTCACCAACCGTCAATCCAAATATCACTCATCCAGGTATCAATTTTGATTGCATTGTGTTCCAGGATGTGGACACTAACATAACCCACTTTTCTGTTGTGGGCAATCAACCATCAATTCCCAATCTACGCAAACTAGGCCACATAACAATACAAAATCCTTGTTTAAATTTTATGGTATCAAGTTTTTGTTTGCGAATGATTCAAATTTACACAGTGAATGAATACAAGGCAAACAACAACAAAAAAAGTATTCGGTCCAATTATTTGTTTACCAAAACATTTTCATTGTACACCATATCTCATTCCATTTTTTGCCAAAGAGCCGCACTGTTTCCTTCTACATGGAACCGAGAAGAATAAATGATGCTGCTCGGATCATTACAACGGCATTATGTTGCAAGCAAAATAGTTCTTTTCTAGGGAAGATAATGCAAAAATGGCAAACCCATCGTAAAGCGGTTTGTCAAATCCTTTAAATTTGTCGGAAGCAAAAGTTTAAAATTGAGCTTTAATCTAAATTGTATGAAGATCTAATATGAGCTGTCAAATAAGGATAGTATTACGTGATATTTGTCATTTCCAGTAGGTAATCATTTTTCTGCCCAACGACATGACAAAAAATGTGTCTTCTTTTTATTATAACATCATTCTAACATTGATTACTTAATGACAGAATAAACCTTAAAATATGAAATATAAAGAACAATTCAATTTGATATTTTCAGCTGAACCGAATCATTTTTAACAGTACATCTTTATCAAATTATCCGTAGTATTTAAAGGGTTATAATTTCTCAGGCCCAATTGCTTGTCTTGGTCACAATAAAATGAAATTATGAGTATTGCATTTATATTTATTCAAATAAAATAAAACTCACAACCAAGTAAAACAATGTTTTCAAACCGTAATGATTCATATTCAGCTGAATATGAATGCTAAATTTTAAAAATCAACAATTCGACGTGATTTGGACACTTTAGAATCTTGAAGAAAAATTATAGCAAAAATTTAACGAACATTTTCAACCAAAAATCTCTATGCAGAAAAAACGCTCGCAAAACTGTTTTCCCGATAAAAAGTGTACGACTCTATTTGTTAAACAACAATATTGACCTAAAGCTTAGCACGTGTGAGCAATAAAAATCGGTTAATGTTGAAAACTTGTATGGTCTGCCTAACACTTTTATCCAACTTAATTAATTGGATAACATTTTACTGCCCTTAGTTTAGATCTCCAGTACTCGCTACTTGCGAAGTTTCTTGGTTAATACCAAAGAACCATTCAATTTCGCTTTTCTGGAAGATTGTGCTTGTACACTGTCATTCAATAATCTTCGTAAAACATTCATCAATTCTTATCTCGTTTGAATTGATTCAATACGAGTGATAATCAATCCAAGTAGGCATCCGTGTCCGCAGATAATAAATTTATTAACTTGTCATCAGCCATCCACTGTTTTACTGTTATTTTCTCTTCATTTTTGAAAAAAAGTACATAATTCGACTGGTTAAAAAATCACCATGAAAACCGAAGTCGACAGATTAAAGTCAATTTTCGAAGATAATTCAAAAATTCTTATTGGAAAAGGTCGCTGGGAAGATGTTCAAGATTTATTTTTCGACCATCTGCACGAGCGTGATAAACCAGACTTTCGCCATAAAATGCGTCTTCCTGCTGAAAATACTGGAATGATGGAAATAGTGAAGGAACTCATAGATGTTGTTGCAAGCTCAAACAAAGACTTTGTGGTTGTTAAAGAGAAAATACTTTACAAACTTAAAAACTGCGAACACCGGAAACTATATGGTAAACAAAATTTAATTAATAAATAGTAATAATTAAATTAGGACTGCGTTAATTTATAATTTCATTTAAACCTTTTTTTAGTGTAATGAAATTTATTTATCCCTTAATCCGCAGAATCAGTCCATCAAATCTAATGTCATTCATTATTTTATTCTGCATTGCGAAAATTAAAACTTAAATCTCGCAATTGATTTACATTTGGAGTTCAATTAATTATTAATTAAAGGAATTAATCACTTCTTTCAGACGCCATTCAAGGCAGTAGCCGTCAACTATGGTTCCAGATTCCTGAAAGCGAAGAACAGTTTTTTGGCCGACATGAAGAATTGAAAAAGCTCGAAATCATGTTTGAATCGAACAATCAAGCCTTTACCATAATTTGGGGCCAAATTGGAATGGGGAAATCCCGACTTGTGACCAAGTTCTTAGAAAATCGTAAATCCAAGTTCACTCATTCTGCATGGTTAAATTGCGAAACAACATCCGATTTCTTACAAAGCTGCTCTTCAATGCAAATCAAAGTAGAAAAAAACTACAACATCCAAATTCCGGTTAATAAGGTGTCAAAAAAAGTTTCTGATTCAATTGAACTTCTGCTAGAAATATGTTCCAGATTATCAAAATTGTTTGGAGAAAAACTAATACTTGTCTTAGATAATTGTACTGAATCATTAGCTAAGCACCTGATTGATGCCCACTTCTTGGAAAAATGTCATAAATCTACACATTTAATTGTAATTTCAAAACCACGATTACTATCTTTCTCCAACACCGGGCTTGAAATAATTCTCAACTCATTTTCAAGCCAAGAGTCTTTGAGTTATATGAAATATCTTTTCAACAAATATCACGAGAGTCCGAAATTGGTTAAATTACTTTCAAAACTATGCTCTGTTTGTAATCATTGCCCCCTAGAGTTAAAAAATGTGGCAAACATTATGCTAGCAAATGAATCAAAAAGTTTAAATTCAATTGAAGAAGTTGTTGAAAAGTTTTTAGAAGATATGGCACAATCAACTACCACCAAAAATAGATCAAAGACAGAGGAATGCACACAAATACAGGATCATGATTCCTATTCCGAAATTTTAATTACTACAATTAAAACTATAATTGATCCAAATGCAATTTTGCTGTTACAGTTTTTACCTTATGTCAAACGGTCCGATTTGCCATTCGAATTTCTTGAGAAACTATTTAACGTAGGGGAGAAAAAGACAAGAGAACAGTTTGTAAGTGGACTGATTATATTACAAAATTGGAATTTAATTGTACTGCAAAAAACTACGAAAACCGTTGAAGTCAATTACACCTCACAAAGTTCAGGCATTTATGATCCTTCCGGAAAAGGTATAGCTAAGATTAAATTGTTTTTATTACAATTAACTTTGAAAGATATACAAAATTTCGAGGTCAGAGAAATGAGGCAAATTGTAGAACTTTTTAGCCACTGCATCCATCTCCACAACGCTTCCGAACTCTATCCAATTGCGGATCTTATAATTCGTAAATTTGAATCACTTCAACTGCGCAATGAAATTTTAGAATTATCCTCCAAAATCTTGGAAAACTCTTTATTTAGTGAAAAATGGAATCGGGAAACAAAACAAGACAAAACGGTTCTCGACTTATTTAGCAAATTCGCTTCATCTCTGACAGAGTTTAGTAGATTCGACGAAGCTCTCATAGTTTACGAGTATGTCCACGAAAATCAAATAAATCACTACCAAGAAAATCCCAAGATCGCGTTGGATACACTTCATTCAATCGCGGGGATATGGTATGAAAAGAAAGATTCGACCCAAGCAATGATACTGTACAAAAAAGTTTTGGAAGGGAGATCAGCTCCAGCCTTAGATGGAAATCCGTTGTATCCGGCACATAGTCCGAAAATCCTTGCTACAAAAGCAAACATTGCAAATACCAACATGCAAACGAAAAATTATCAACTGGCACGTGAAGAATTTCAAAATATTATAAGGATTCAAGAAAAATACGCTTATAAGGAGGAGTTACTTCAATCAAACCGCTCTCTGGGCTATTGTTTTTACAAACAAAAAAAATACGAAGATGCAGAACCATTACTGAGAGAAGCTGTAGAAATTGAAGACCTACGGTTTAAATTGATAGCACAATTCAATCTGGGTCGGAATCTGGTTCATATGAAATCAAAGACTGAGGAAGGTTGCAGTTGGCTTAGAGAAGTGTTGCAAAACCAAATCAAACACTATGGGGAAAAGCATGAAGACACAATGAAAACTTTGAAGAATCTTCAAAAACATGTAAGTTTCAGGTTCCTAGTCAAAAACTCTAATTCAATCATCAGCTAAATGTTCAGATGAACTTGATCTATCTGAAATATTTTGCAGTGCGCACATTTCCAGCGTCAACTGGATACCTGTGATGAACTTAAGACCGATATTGGACTTGATCCACGTCCCGAAAGTCTCGAAACAGAATCAGATGCCGATGTTCTTTTCCAGGATAAAATTGACGTGAGTACAACTACTGAAGATGTAAGAAGTTCTGGTGTGGAAATGAAACATGAAAATGATCAAGTAATTGAGAAATTGAGTAAAATAATAAAAAGCAATTTACAAGCGACCGTAAATTCAAATGGAATAGGTAAATACGAAAGCTTAATTTTTTTAGGTTTTCTATGTTTTTTAGGATTTGTGGCTACATTAGGCTTTCTGATTGTTTTGCTAAAATACGGGTGATCAAACAGTTAAACGGCACTCATTGTTATGTGATAAACAAACAACAAACAAGTTTGAGAAGTGACAGATTTTGTTAACCCAGTAGTAAATAAAGACGAGACCAATCCTCGTGTCTACTTCCTGACATCGCGATTGAGAGACAATATTTACTCAATTTAAATCAAACAAGTTGAGAGTCGTATTTCACAGTTTATTCGTGTCAAGTAATCCTAGTTACAGATAAAATGCTTAATCACATGAATAGGAGTGGATTGACATGCAAAACGACAAATTCGTTGTTAACCATTATCAAACTCATCCAGTTGCATCACTACATCTATTTCCAAAATCATTAATGTTTCACACAAATGTGTCAATTTTGGTACGCGTTAAACATAATTAAACATATTATTAAGCATGTCTATTTAATCCATATTTACATCGTGGACTTCCTTCGGGTTGTCCTCAGAACTTTTGTGGTAGTTTGCCACAATCTCTGTAAATCCACATTTTTCAATTGCAATCATTTTCACTGTAATAAATGTTTACGAACTTGATATTCTTACCTTGCATGTTCGCAAATTTTGCTTTTCCCAAAGCGTCGCAGAGCAGTTTGATTGTCGGAGTTTTCACCAATGCTGCCCATGCAGTTAGCATGTCTTCCATTAATTGTGGATAAGTCAAGTTTCCCGAGTTCATCTGCCTTCTCCACGCTACCGAGTCATGAACGGGAATACCAAGAGGTTGGCATAATTCTTGCCAATTTTTGATTAAATATCCATCACGTACCATTAAATCTGCCAATGGTTTAATGTCGGACTGTATGATTTTCTTGTTCGCCATTGATTTCTGAATAATTTCAATGTGAACGTAAATTTGCTAACAATAAATTTGACGTTGTTTTTGATAGTGTGGAATATTCAGTGGGTTTCAGTAGGGATCCTGCGATTCACTGCGGTCTGTTGTCCCCATTCCAACAAAATAAAAGATAACGAGAGTGTTATTTGCATGTTGGGAAAACAGGACTCAGCCAACGGTGATAACTGTCCGAACGATTTGATTTATTAATGTATGTCACCGGCTTCGGCCACAAAACCAAGAATGTCAAAATATCCAAAATATTTCGTGTTTTCTATCAACGGCGCACTTCAATAATTTTTGCATATACGCTTTATTCCATAACGAAATTAAAGTAATTGCAAAACTTAAAGAAGGACAGGGATAACGTGAACAAAAAATTTTAAATAGAAATTTATAATAGTGTGGATAAGTACAAACAACTTACGACTTACTTTCGTAAACCACAACGCCTGCAGGGCCATACATGAACAATGGTACCGTTTTATACAAATGGACAATTACAACGCCAAGTAAACCCACTTGCATCACTGCCACAAAGCTGAACATCACAGAAGGAGTGAAAAACATGAAGTGGAAAAAAATTCTTATAAATATAAAGCAGTGTTACTTAATTGCCGGCAGCCCGATAAACTGCCGGCCGGCAGAAATTGGCAGTGACAATGGCAGAAATATTCTGCCAGGCACAATTTCAAAATAGTAAATGATTAAATCGCGAAATTAATTTAAGTCAGCATTTTAACTGTTATCAAAGATTTCTGTTTAAAAAACGCCCAGGTAGTAGTTATAATAACGTGATAAAGTTTCAAATATTGTCTAAGAGGAGTCAGCAAATTTTATTGGACACAAAACCAACGACTAAATGCAATACTTCGAATCCTAAGCAATTGGAAAAACTAAATTAGATAAAACGGAACTTCTTCAATGCCTATGAATCGTTGCAAAATCAAATGCATCAAGAACATGCAGCTTTGTTTAGGGCAAGATGGCCTATAAACTCAAATTATTTAGTTAGTGTCGTTTGTATCGCAGTATTTATACTAATAAATTTAATTTCTGCCGGCCGGCCAGTAGCAGGGGCTTATCCTGCCCGCAATTTTGCCGGCAGAAATTGATACTCTGCCAGTGGCTTAATTGCCAGCGTAACACTGATATAAAGAAAATTCCATAATTTGACAATCCTAGTTTTTGTTCTCATTCCGATACACTGTTAAAATAACAATAAATATGGAATATAATATATATATAAATACTTACTTTTGAAGTGTTATATGTTTTTAATTATCCTACATGTAAAGTAGACCACCCCAAAGAAAAGAACGAGATGATTCCAAGAAAGGTGATACATGCACTACAACCAATGATCATAACCAGACTACAACAATCCAAGCAGTGGGTTGGCTCCCTACGGCTGACTGGGGTTGTTATTTATGCTGGTCCTTGGAGGCGAAGGGGTGTGACCTGAATGAGGTAGATGAGAGGATGATCTATGATGAGGTGCATCCCAAGGTGGCGGTGCCACGATGCCGGAAGAAAGCTGGCTAAAAAACACGTCATAACTGAGAGAAGGTTGCTTTATTACTGAATCAACTGACTGAGCCTGTCTGCCTGGAGAACTAGGAGACAGAGCTCAGCCTACTAATACG
>JAAXNX010003506.1:0-10567 GCA_036491905.1 Folsomia manolachei
GCACTGGAGGTTTTTGCACTTGCAATTGCAAGTTTGTCGAGGTTGGCTCAGTTGCGGTTGGCGTAATCACACGTTTTGTCGGTCAAACACACATTTCGTCCTGATTTTTTTAAAATATTTTCTCCCAAATCCCCTGGCAAAATAATTTGGAGACATCCTTTATCCCGCATCCGCATCACGACAGTGACAGATATACTTCAGACGCGTTTTTGTCATTCACAAACAATTGCATTGGAACTTGTGATAGCCATGAATCACAAATAAATTCATTTTTTGGGAGATATTCAAATCGCCAAACGCTAAATGCCAAAAAATTGAATCCTCCAAATGTAAAAAATGGTGACAGGCAAATAAATCAACGTTCACATTTAGTAATTAATTCTAAATGAATAATGTAAAAAACTGAAGATGTACTTTTTGTGAACTGACGCCAAAAGTTACAGATACCAATATTCTGGATAAGACCACTTCAATTCGCTGAAACATGGATTTTTTGCAATTTTGCAATCTAATTGAATATTCAACTCGTTTTATAATGATTGTCTGGAATAGAAGGACGTTTGGATACTGGAAAAGATGGTGAATGGGCAAATTCAATGCATCATTACACAAAGTGGAACAAACCGTTGACAGGAAAATAGAAAATTGCTTTTCTGTCAATTTTGACAAAAATCCTCATCAAGCTACCTCCAACGTCTCCCAGTTGGACATAACTTACCTTTGTGTCATTACCGATGAGAAAGTGCCTTCATTTATCTTTGCTGCTGGGTGATCACCACAGATAAAAATTGAAGCAGACATATAGAAGATAAGCAATGAGCCGTGAAGTAAAACGGACCAATGCGTTGCATCATTATCTGAAGCCATCTGATGTGTGGCCCATGGTATATTTCCTCCAAATTTACCTTAGTCCATTGAGACATTTACTGTCCAGACCTCCTCTTGAGAGTGGTACATCCATGTCCATGGAATAAAGTATAAAAAAAGTCGCATAATGAATGTGAAACCTTGAGATAGAATGGAGTACTTAGAATAGTTACATTCATTGATCCACCCACTTGGACTTGATCTGATGTATGTGGCGTTTAACTACGTAGAACAATATTTTTATTGTGCAAACACATTACTTCTGCCAGTACTTGCCATCTCAGCAATATTTTATTATCTGATCATCATGAATTCATTACTCTTTACAATTGGTAGAGGCAGACAAAATAACTAGAACTGATAAGCCTTAAATACACGCACTCACCAGAACCCTTGCCACTCTTCACCTTCCTTTGATCGCTGTTTCTGCCTTTGAATAGAAGAACATCTCGAAACCTTTGACTTGACTTTGTTGTCTTGCATTTCATCCTCAATTCTCTTCGGACCTCATGATGATACCTCTGTTCTGTTTACTCCGTTAAGATGGGATGAAGGCCTCGCGGTCATCATTCACGTTCTTGTCAATTAACCAAAGAAAAGGATTGGCAAACCAGGCTATGGTCTGGATGGATATTGGGCAAACAAAACATTTTCCCCCTTTATCAACTAAGTACAGACCCAAAAGCCACTTACATACATACACGGTTTCTTGGTTCACCTCCAAGATTGACGAAAAGAAATAAGAGTAGATAAGTTCTTTGCTTTCCTGGCCTTAATCTCTTGTTCCCTATTGCCAGCAATGCCAGTAATTTTTTGCTGAAGTGTATTCACAAAAGGCTCTCTTTCCATTTCCCACTCTTACTCTTGACAGGGTTTCGTTAACTTTCTAAGAAGAAACTCTTTCTCAGAAAAGAAGAGGATTTCTCAAAACAATTCATTCACCGCCCACGGCACCATGCCATTCAACCAAAGTGTGAGTGAGCTGTGGCTGACTTGAAAGCTCCAGAGATGTGTAAGTCACCGAATTCGGATCCAAAGTCTTACTCCTCCACGCCATGCTCTGCAGCTGGATGAATGAATTCAGAGAAAACATTAAGACTTCGGAGCAATTCTTAAATTTTCTTTCGCTTTTAACTTCCGAGTCTCCAGAGATGTTAGATAACAAACGTACATAAATGGGCTTTAAATATAATTATAACTGAGTTACTTCGAATAAAGGTTTCTCGATTGCTATCCCAAGAGGTGAGCTTTGTCGTGATTTAAGTTTATGAAAAACAAACACAAATTGCAATAACTTTACTTGTTGTTTAATTAGTCCTACTATCTATTTAACTACGGTTCTGGATCAAGGTTTTCATATTTAATTGAATTTACGTGTGATAATAGTGATAAATAGGTTGATAATCTCGATTTTTGACATGGTCGCGTGTAAATCATCTGACTAATTGCTTGGAAAAGTCGCACCTTATTAGGTGGTAGTTAACTTCAATTATTTTTTGAAACTTTGTTAACAATTTTCTAAAGAAGTTTGCTTTTGGCATGTTTACTTAATGGATTTCTGTAATGGATGGTGTAACTTTCTCGCACAAATTGAAAACAGGTTGGCCTTCATGAACATTGCATACCGTGTAATCAGGAAAGGGGCGTGTTATTGTTTACACGAAATCTGGCAAGTTCGGGCATTTCAAATTTGTGGATCATATACTAAACTGATACACCGGTATAAGTGCAGACTTTATCAGTAGGGCAGATAATAAGATGGATGAACATGAACATGTTAGCAGAGCAACATATCTAGAAAGCTAGGATGCATGCATGACAGGTAGATTTTAATGGATTAAACTTTTTTCCCTTTTTCCACGGACAAGCGCCATTAATAAGCCGGCGGCTGGCGTCTACTTTTCTTTACGTATTTATCCCGTAGGGAAAATTACTTTCACTCTCGGCATCTGTAACAGAATGTTATGTAGTAACATCCACCACCACCACCACATCCCATCACGTTATATTCTCATCAGCATCTTGCCACATCACCAACTTTTATTGAGTAATATGCTTAATAAGGAAAGTATGATGAAAGAATTGTGAAAGCCGTCTGGTTTTAGTTTATTCTTGGGTTGGCCCTAGTTTTTAATCATTATTTAGGGAAGCTCTTTGTCTTTGATCAATATTTTCACGGCTACAAAAGTTCTCTATGAAATATACAGAGTGCTCGTTAGCAAAAACGAACGAGGGCAAGGGCTATAGAATTGGTTTCCAGTTAGAATTGAAGTAATGCAAGAGATTTGAAGTGTAGTTTAGTTGGCAAAAGTTGAATTGGCTGCGGATGAAGAGAGTCACCTTTGTAAATATTTTGTCCGTGCTGCACAGCCTACATTCGACTGTCAGTCAGTTGGATGAAAAACATATTTATAACATGAGACAGCCTCGTGCTATACAATATTACTGTCCAAGTGTTTTTACGAATGTAAACACTTTTTTGAATCAACTACGTGCGAGTGTACGACACGTTCACTACTGCAATAAATGCAACTTGATCATTTTAATGATCTGGTGAATCCATAAACAGTTCCACAAACAAATCATAGCCCTTGAAATGGACCTTGGAGTTGGACCTCGAGAATTCAGAGTAAATTGCTCATCCCCTTTTCAAACAACTGATTTGAGATGGTTGCCGTTAAATCTTTTATGGAAATGGCTTTAATCATGGCAGTAAAAAACTGATGGTTAGAAGCATGGAAGGAACAAGTTTGAAGAAGTCTTGGCCAATAATGTACCAAGGGAAATGAGGATAATGGGATGTCATGCAGGTTGTTTGGTTGAGAATGAGAAAGCCAAAGAATCCTCCAATCCCACCAAAGTCAAGTGCAGCTCCTCAGTCGAAGGATAAATCCGATAGGGACATTAAAGGTGAAAGCAGAAGGTGAAAAGGACGAGGGTTGGTTCTTGGTAGGAGTTGATGCTGAGCAAAGCAAGGGCAGCCCTGTCTTACAAAAACTTTGCCGAACTCTATCCCATTCCCTGCATGTCCTCAAAAGACACAATTCCACCAAGTACCTACAGACACTACTCAATGCTTCGGCTCCCGGAAAATTCACACAGGCCCAGACCAAGTTCCTTCCCGAGTGAGCCTCAACCAAAGAGATGAAATGGACTCCTGTAACAGTGGCACCATACAGAAAGAATTCTCAGTTTTAGTCTGTCCAGCCAGGCACTGCAGATTACGCCATTAGTTCATACTCAGCTAGTAGGAACAAACCAACCCTATTCAAGGTCTCGTACGGTTCTCAGTCTCATCCGTGTCCGTAATGTTTAACAGTAAAAACTTATGGAACGCAGGATTTTCATAATTGTTGAATTATAAGGAAGAGAAATGAATTAGAAAGGAAAACTAGTGACGATCTAATGTTGAGTGGTTTGGTTGCTTGTTTAGTCATTACTACTGCTCTGCTGGCTATCTCGGATTGGAACGTTTTTCCATTCTACACCCACATCAACGGCACAAATATATGAAGGAATACTTGTACAGAAGCTACCAGAGAAATCTGTTCTCTCGTTTTGTTTGTCTATCCCACTCGCTCTCACGAAACCCGCTCACTTCGTCAAACTCAAGCAAAGTATAAATCCAGGAATTCGAGTCCCTCTCCCTTTACTTGATGGTACACTGGCAAAGTGAAAGGTTCTGAAGGCAACATCAGTGCCATGAACTGCTCTAATTTCTCTTGCCGACTCTGGCCAAATTGTGGATTCAACCAAAACTGACTTTATCCATCTGCTTACACTTGGTCCTCCGTTATTATTGTTTCGGTTGTTGTTCATCCTTTCTCTCTTGCTCTCTCTTTCCCTGTCAACTCTGTACATGTGCCCATCCGACCCCGTGTCAACTTTCTCTCTCTGCTAAACTTTCTGTGGAGTGTTTTGCTTTGTGCTGTGTACCTTTTTCTCCTTATTCAAAATAAATAATATCCTCAACCCCTGGCTCCAATGCAAGAAAAGAACATGTTGTGAGAGGTGAGATGTGTGGAACTAGAATCCTGCCTTCCGCATAATGGACAGTTTGACATTAACGAAGAAAGAGAAGGAAATTACCCTGCCTTCACTTAACCACTCCCACACCTTTATCAAATCCTGTGTGGTGCTATGCTGTAATCGACTTAACAAATTGTGAATTTGGGTATCATAATGCTGGTAATCTTACAACTAGCAATAAAAGTAAACCTGCCTTTTGGACTGAGAGAGGAAGAGCATCTGAGCAATAAAGTTGGGGAGACACAAAGCAGTAGCAAGAAAGAAAGGCCGGCGCTACCGATATTATCTACATACACATAGCTTGGGTGCTTTACTGTATTTAACTGCTGTGGTGGAAATGAGGCAATAAACAAGCCTTCCCTGCAACAAGACCTTTCTTCCACTTATCTCAATCTTTGCGCAAAAATATAATTTTACTCACTCAAACTCAAGCCAAACGTCAAACCGAATGTTTCTCTGATTGCCACAAGGAATCAAAAATTGATCACTAGATTGAAATTGTGCAGAAATTGTGAAATAAACTATTATTAGAAAACTTTAGAAGGATTACTGCTGTTTGACATTTTACATTAATTTGGGAAAGAACAAGTAAAGCTAACCAGGTTTTTTACCTTTTTGTGACTAAATTCGTCTTACAAAAAGTTGATAAGCTCTGGAAACTCCGTGTGACTGCATTCCTCCCAGAAGACTGCAGAAAAGATAAAGCCAACCTACATACATACATTCAAACAAAAGGAAAGAATTCGATACTTTATCTTTCTCGGAATGAATGCCGCAAATCTTTTTTGGAGATGATAACGTTATACAGAAACTCAACACATTGGGCTAGTTGTGACAATTTTTTACAAAAGAAGTCCAACAATTCGTGACAAGAGCACATTTGATTTTTTTCTCGTTCTCCCTCATTGTGAGAAGAAAGCAGGTGACATAACTCTTTTCTGCATCGGTCACCACAGTACAATCGCCGCTATCTTTATTGTGTAGTATTACTCCACTCCATGGCTGCTGGGTTCATTCAATTCAATCCACTGGCAGAAAAATAAATGTCTCTTTCAAACTTGGTTTATAAAACTGGTGAAAGTGGAATGCCTTATTTGGTCTTGGTGCTGGTCACTGTAAATTAAGGATTATTGTGAACATTACATTAGTGTCAGTACCGGCCAGAAAAGTACAAACAGTGTAATAAATGCCATTGTGACCATTCTATTGGTGTTTATGACTTTGCCCTCACTTTGTCTCAGCTCCAATTTACACTTTATTTAACAAAGTCTTAATACCGTTTCGTTCGTTTCTGTTCCGTTAAATTAACAGCTTTTCCACAAAAGCTTGCGAAATCTGCGAGCCTGACCAATTGATTGTTTAGTTGTAAATTAAAGTAAGTGTGCCGGACATAAGTAACCGATCTACTGTTTTGGAATAAATATTTGATGGCTTACTCTACCTTCAAAACTCCCAAGGCTTGTCATTGAATAGTTCAGTCATTCGTTCTGAGTATAACAATTCTCCCCACTTACGACACGGGATAAATGATTTGGTGGAATTGAGGCGTTTGTAGACTTCTAAACCCGAGTAAAAAACCTTTCATAAAATGACCAACGGATTGTCCAAGACAAGATTGATAATAAAATAAATCACCAAAACTTTGTCCAACTGTTCTCGAATGAAATTGCAATACGGGATTTCCCAACGCCATCCAATTGGCGAACAATCTAACACGTGAAAACTGAAGGCAGGCAGTGTGGTTTGATGTGGGACGCTTAATACGCCTTAAGAAATAAAAATATATAAAAAGCACAAGCAATACTTATAGAATTTCCAATTTAAGGTAAGATACGGAATTAGTACGAACTTTTTTTGTTTGAACCCAACTAGTTTCGTCTTTTAACCATTTCTGTATTTAAAAACGATTGTTTTTTATAAGAATTGTTTTACAAACAATTTTTTAGATCAAGGGTAAAAAGTTCAATGTGGTAAATTACAATCTGACCTTCCAATTTGATATCAGATTGTACATTTGCCGTATTTATTTTTCCAAATAATACAAAAATGTGGTTATTTTGGCTCTTTGGATTTCATTTATCGTACGTTGCAATATCACCATTGTTGTTCTTTTTTATNAATACAAAAATGTGGTTATTTTGGCTCTTTGGATTTCATTTATCGTACGTTGCAATATCACCATTGTTGTTCTTTTTTATATGTAAAAATCGTGATAAAAACTTTGCATAACTACACGGATTGGGTTGGCTGTAGAAAGGATTATATTGCCTGGACTGATAGCATCTAATAAAAAAATTTCTCCACAAGAGAGCCTTGCAAGACCTTGGGTTTGGTTAATGGAAATTAATATATTGCTTGATGCAGAATTATTTATAGTTAAAGAATAAATCAAGTCTCAGCTGCGTAAGTTTCCTCATTGATGTCATTAGAATTACTACGTACCGTTTTCTAAACTTAGTTAGGCAACACATACCGTTTATCGATATATACAGATATAATATTGCAGTGTTCTATTGTCATGTTCTTTACCAATAGCACCAATATCAAGTAAGCGACTACAAGAGGATGTATTTTTCTGTTGCTTGTGCTCAGACGACAAACCGATATCGCAAATCACGATACAATGTTCGTTCCATCCATCAATTCTATTGAATGGCAAGAAATCCAATTCTGTAAAGTGACTGAAGTGGAGATATCTCAGAGTAGTTACTGAAAGAAGGAAGTAGCAAGAAAAAAGGACACACAAGAATTCAGGGTCCAGTGAAACAAAAACCAAAATCCAATCTCGTCAACCGTGAAGCTTGTCAAACAGAGTTGGAAGAATTTACAAATTCAGTCTCCTCCTTTTCTTCATCCAACTTGTTCTTATTAGATTGTAACTTTCAGCTCAACTACTACAGCTCCTTACGAGGACCGTAAATAAATAAAAACGGAGATTCCACTCCAGAAGAGCCTCTATTTTCTCCCTTATCTTTTCAACAGAGACAAATTGCTTTCAGATTGGCAGATTGGTTGGGCAGGAATTCAAAATCGAATTTGGGTTCGCAATTTGTTTTAAAATAAAGCACCCAAGAATTACTCAGATTTCTAGAGTATTGTCGATTTCAAAGAATTGAATCGGATTAGGATAAGCTTGAGCTGATAAAGGAAGAAGAAAGTCAATTTTTTCTATGCGGAAACTTTGTTGCTTACTAAAACCAATGGTTAGTAGATATCGAAAAATATATCAAATGATGAACAACAGGGATCGACAATGTTCTATCGAAGGAACTTTGGCTCATTTTGCTCAAGGATAAAACATGATGGGCCAAGAATTTTATTTTAACCAAGAGTTGCTAGACTATTATATAACTTAGATAAGAATCTTAGGGTTTATAGATTTTGCAGTATTGGATCCGAGTTGAAGGAAATAATGCTGCAAAGCAGAAAGTTCTACACTTTTACATAGGACTTTTATAAAAAAAACGAAAAAATTCATTTTGGATTTTATCTGACTTGGTAAATTCCTTAAAGATAAAAGATGACATGTTAAGCTAGCGTATTTGTGTCGGATTTTATTCCCGCTTAATCCATTTAGCTTTAGAAATTAATCATGGAATTTATCCACATAATTTGGATTTGTTTGACTTTGAATTTCAAATAAGCTGCGTCGTTGGCCGAAAAAATAAAACTATTAAGTAAATAAACTACGGCAAAAATGTTTGCTGAATTTTTATGGTAAATGGCAGCTCGTACTTCTTTAATTTAACATATTCCATGAAACAGCAGTTGCTCACAACGTTTGTTCATACTTTAAACAATACCTAAGAACAACAGTCCTCCGACAAAATTCGACACTCTTCCTTTGCTCAGTTCAATTCAACTCGACTCACTTTGCCTTGCTAAAGTTTAGCAAACAACCAATAGCAGAAATAAAATAGAACGACACAGTGACAGAAGAAGAAAGTATGGAGATTGCACAGTCCAACCAACCGGGCAGACTATCCAAACTTGTGCAACGGAACAGGATTCTATTTTGTTAGAGATTTGTATTGCATGCTGTTTTCTGCTGGAGAACATTTATTGGCAACGCTGGTCGTACAAGAATGAAATGGAGAACAAGAGGAGAAAGTAGTACAGAAAGAGAATGTGATGTTATGTTACACAACTCCCTTATAGCTGTATTTCTACGCCAAAGAACAACATCGTCTCATGCAAATGGAAAAGAGACAAGATTGGGGGCATAGAAATATTGAAAGTGGTGAAAGTGCCAAAGTGAGTGTAACATGCCCAAGAGGTTACTAAGAAATCTTGTGTCTTGGGCCCTTTCTCCTGTCGCATCTCATTTTCTACATTACCATTTATTGCTCATTTTATCAACGTCAGCTCAACTCAGTAGTGCCAGAGCCTGTGAAATATTCTTTTCTAATCCCAGGCCCCAACTCCAACTTTGGTGCCTTTCCCTTTGGTTTTCATGCCAGGAGTCGAGATCCATGAAAGAGTTAGTGGACGGGGAAGAATAATATATGTATGTGTAGTAGTCGAATCGGCTTTGTTGTGCATTAATTCCATAAGATGGACCGGGATAGGGTAGATAGCGTAGCACATACCCGGCATTATATTATATCATAAGATATGCAGCTAAACATGTAACGAACGGATCTAGATTTTAGGTTTCGGGTTGGGTTTGGTTTGGTGAAAGCCAACAAGACTCAGATTTAGGCTGCGATGAGAAACGGAAATTCTGGGGTTAAAACATACAATCAATGAGAAGTCAGGGCAGGCATGCTAGCTAATCGCTATTATATGGAATCCACACTCTCATCTCAATAGTTACGACTTTTAAATTCAATTCGATACATAAAAGTTTTGTGGTGGATAAGTTTCTTCCCTTTTCGATCTTGATTCGGTTTTGTGAGGATGGCAAAGCACTATTTTAATGTATACAGTAAAGTGGTCCTTGACAAAGTCGGCTCGGGTTATACTTGGTACAATTTAGTTAAATGAATGCTCAGATTGCTGTAACATTTTTTACGCTTTGTATTTTCCTAGTTTCGCATCTTAACTACAGCGTAACCTCCAAACTAACCTTGTATCCATACGGTCTACAACGCAATCTTTGAAATGTAGTTTGAGCTACTGGAGTTCTGCATTGTTGGTTTCTGGTTAGACGGTTTTTTTTAATTACAAAAACCAAATTGGAACAAGAAACCAAGTATGTGTAAGTAGCTCTGAATAGGAAGCCATCATAAGTACTTGCATACTCACTTCACTGCCCCAATTACCTGCATTTTCAATCAATTTTGAATTTTACGTTGTTCAAAGCATACCGTGATAATTATTATAGTTTTAAAGAGGGATTCCTTCATATGTCATGTGGTAGCTGTAATCTTTCCCTATATAACGTTTCAATCTGCTCAATACTTTGAAATCAGATTTCGCTTTTTGTTCTCCATTAATGTTTTTTTTGTTGGTTTTTGACGCGAAGTGGATAAAACTGTTCTTTTATTTAACTTTTTCAAAGATACAAATATGCATCAGACCGTGGAACATTTCATTGAGAGATACTCCGTATTCCTAATACACAATAATATGTGTGCAGAAAGACGATAATAAAAAATCTTGGCATCAAACCACCAACTACTACACAAAAGATTCTCAATTTCACGTTTCATTTCACTCTAAAACTTAA
>JAAXNX010003507.1:0-10559 GCA_036491905.1 Folsomia manolachei
CAAGTATTTTCCAATTTGTATTTCTCGTGGTACAAGAGTATTTATCTTTCAGAGATAAAAACCACTCTTTTGCGGTGTAAACGGTATAATTTATTGCATTATTCAGTGTTGGAGTCAACGTTGGGGAGAATTATGGGTGAACATTGGGCATAATTTCCAATTTTTTATCAGCTATGACTATCCTGAAGTATTTATGAATTGACATTGACAATGTCTTCACAAACCTATGTAACCACTTAAGTTTTCTTATCTTAAATTTAAGATTTATTGTAATCGGTTTTTTGGAATTTTAGACATTTTTGTAAACAAAAAAAGCCATAGTACTGAAATGATTGTGCATGACAAGTTACATGAATCGCGTAAAAAACAGTAGGTGTTAAAGATAGATCACAATGGACAAAACGACAATTTATTACAATACTCAGCAAACACGAGGCTCAGTCTCTTCCGTGGCCCATGTCCAAATATCTGCTACCTGAGATGAGAACTTGGTCCGGAATTGGCAGGATGTCACAAAATGCTCACAATTGTTCACTAATAAATTGTAGCTGTATCCTGTACCTATCTTGGCCACGGCAAGGTGACAGACTTCTTTTCTTGGGTAGCAAACGTGCAATGATACCATGCAACTAATTAGGTAACGGTACCAAAGTTTCCGGCTTCAAAATACAAATTGTTCAGAAACTCCAGTTTATGGTTTATGTAGTGCAAAATAATTATCCTTTCAATAATGACACGTCATCCTGCATTACAACCTTGGAACTCTATGGTATCCCTTCTAAAAAAGTCTAAATGTATGATTTCCAGCCAGTTAGGGCCGAGTAACGTTTCGAATATGAAATAAAATGTGCAAAGTTTCTTTCTGTATTTGCTACGGATCAGATATTATTTTAATTCCATACAATTTTTATTCCAGTAAGCGTGGACATGGGATTGGTGGGGTTTCGAGTACACAAACTTTATCGAACATATTCGCATGTGCCTGCGCCAACGCATTGAAGCTCGCCACAGCAATACATATGTGAGTTAAATGCACCCTTCCCAGCCCCACATGGTTGAAGATGTCCAGCACACCCGACCTAAGTATTGGCAGAAAATGAGGTTCTGTCCAGGAAATTTGTAATTAAATAACCATAAACCCTACCGACGCCGTGGACCAGTTTACCAGGGTGAAAAGCAAGACAATCACGAAGATCAGGATATTGGTTTTTGAGAATTGCATTTTGTCCTTCCCTTCTGAAAGCTTGAATTTAAACAAAATGTCAACAGAATTTAGATTTGATAGAAATTTCCAAACCTGCAAATTTTGGCTTCTGTAAACGGGGAGGATGGTGATTAAGTTCTGTGGATAGGCCTTCAATTTTCTTTGTTTAAATGCACCTTGGAACATTACACGGCGGATGTCGTTATGAATTTGGGTGAGGCCGCGAATTCATTGTTATATAATTATTGTACGGAGACATTAAACTAAACAATGGAACTGGGCATTGTATAACTGTTCCATGACGTGGTGGTTATGAGTTTTGGTATTTTATTGCAAAAACTCGGCTGGAAATAAATTGCTCACTATCGATTGCAGGTTGCTGAAATGGGGTTGTAATACACTTTTATTTAAAATTTTGGGAGTTGAAAGTTCACTGAATTTATTTTTTCTCTCTCATTGTTTTGAAATCTCGAAACGCCGTTTTAGGGAAAGACATATTAAAAATACCATTTGGGTTTTTGTCGACCCCAACTATTTTATTTGGCATTAGTAGTGTCATAGCGAGCCATAATATTCCAACTTTATTGTTCTACTGCAGGATGGTAAACATATGAAAGTAAAATACACATTCTTTTTGGATCAAGCCTCATATTTGCCAATCTGCATTGGTTTTGGTACTAGAGAAACTTATCTGCCAGCGATAAAAGCTATTCTTTTGCGGTGTAAACGGTATCATTTATTTCATTATCCATTCTTCACTGATGGATTCAACATTGGGAAGAATAATGGATGGGCATGATTTCCAGCTTTTTTAAGCTATGATTATCATGGAGTATTTATAATTTGACACGTCTTCACAAACCTATCCATTTATTTGCAACCACTTTAAGTCTTCTTAACCAAAATTTAAAGATTTATTTTAATCGGTTCTTTTTAATTTTTGGAATTTTTTGTAAACAAAAAAACATAGTGGCTAATGAAATGATTGTGCATGACAAGTTAGATGAATCCAGTAAAATTGTTGGAGTTAAGGTAGATTACTGCAATTGACAAAATGAAATTGAAAATTTATTACAATAATCAGGAAACGGTATTGAAAAAATAATTAACAGTACTGGAAAGATGTTGAGGCGTAATTGCATATTTTTGGTTTCAGCCGTAATCCGTTATTCATCCTTTTGTTTCCGGGACTCATCGCCGTCTAGATTTAGCACGAATCAACATCAAAGCCCCAAATGTTAATCCAAGCCCAACTCCGATGCAAACCGCTTTTTTTGCCTGTTTATGCAATAAAAATGGTTATAATTATCAAGCCTCAATCCTTCCCGTGGTTTATGTCCGAACCTTTACTACCTGAGGTGAGAACTGGGTCCCAAATTTACAAGAGGTGACAAAATGTTCGCAATTGTTCACCAATAAATTGTAGCTTAGTTTTGTACCAATCTTGGCTATGGCACGACGACATACCTTTTCTTTTTTTAAGGGTAATAAACCCCGTCGTCTTCCTTGTCGTTGTAGATTGTTAATTCGTGGTTTTCCTGAAAGGGCAGCCAATTTTTGTTTTATTGTTCCACTTTTCCGTTTTGAGAAGTGAACCACACTTTCTTTCCCCACGTACACAGCCAGGTGACGGTAAAATTGGCGTTGAATTTCTAAAATGTCTCCCTCCACCAGTGGGCGGAGGATTTTGTTGTCGACGTCAAAAAAACTTTGCATAATGAGTAGTTTACAGAGGATGGTGTGTAGCGAGCGGATGTCCAGTTACGACTAAAATGGGTTGAGCTCATTTCCAGGATATTTGTGGCAGATAATATATCTTGTGTCTCAACGTTGCATTTCATGTGAAGGATAGTTGAGAGTGAACAGATGTCCGATATTGAAAGAGTGAGTAACATATTTAATCAGTGTCAGTGTGTTCAAGCAGATTAACTGATTCATGTCAAATGTCAAGTTTTGGAATAGAGTTGGATAAATGTGCATTGAAACAGATTTGTTGGAGTAAATGGCAAAACATTTTTGTCTCAATTTTTATCTTATTTTTCCAACGTTTTGCATCTTTAACGAGGAAGTGGTATTTACCGGATCACTTTTATGAGGGATAGATGCGACAAGGCTTTGGCGTTTTCACTGGTTTCATTACATTTCGGACCACACCTATCCGAAGTAATGGCGACATTTGAGAGGTTACTTCCATTAAAATCACACTACAGTGCCCAATCATTCCCGTTCCAATTTACGGCACGTTTTATTCTGGCTGAGAAACTGGAATCTGGAATAAAATGGATAATTTACAAAAGATAACTTTAAAATGAAACCAAAATTATGTTTCAACTCACTGATAATTAAGATTATCAAAATTATTGGGATAAATCTTGCCTTCATTTTGTTGCTTGAAGTAACTCTGATTTTGTTGTTAGTGTGTTCAGCTTCACAAGTGGTTCTGATTGAAGTGTACTGATTTTTTGGTGGTTTTAGGAAATAATTACAGATACATTAATCGAGGGTTCTGTAATACTTGTTTGTTTTGAGATTACATTTGGAAAACAGGTCTTGTTTATTTTGCTTTTTGCGTGGATGATGGCACGTATGCATTCGTGTTTGTTTGCTGTCTGTCACTGACCATGTCTTATGTTGACATGCATCAGATTTCTCAAGCTTTCTTGAGAGGCAATTTGCAATGACATCAATCAAAGACTATGGAACAAGTTCCTATGCTGAGAGTGTCATTACATTTCTGTTTGACGCTCCATCACACATGTCGCTCAATGAGTGAACATGTATAAAACTTCATTTTTACTAAAATATGTTGTTTTCGATTGATAAATAATTGTGGCAACTTATTCCGCCATATTCGGATTACATCGAAAGAAAGGACAATTAACCGCATTGTAAGTAAACCACAACTCCGACTCATTGAGGATTTTACTTGTACAATGTTTTGATAAGGTGTGGTGTTATCAAAATCAGCAAACATTTATGTGATGGGGTAAATTATTCCACTCAATCAACTGATTCCAACAAAAAAAACCTTTGCTACAACCTACTCAGCATTGAATGTTTCATTATCCATTCTGTCAATATGTAACCAACTTTGTTACCCTGTGCATCACCAACTGTTTTACTTGATCAAACCGAATGAGAGCCATGTAAATGCAATGGGCATGACTTTTGCTTGACCGGTGTAAAAACTCACACTAAGCTTGACGTGGGATTCTCCATTTGTCTCCCAACCTTGACAAAACCACGTAGTGGTAGTCATATGGGACGTGTTAGTCTCTTGATAAAGTCCGATATGCCACTTGAGTGAGTGACTGGTGAAAATTTACCGGAGCAAGTTACATTGAAAGTGTTATAAAAGAGATTCATTTTACACTTGACGGGAACTGAACACATTAAATTGTAATAATTTCATCCACAGTAATTTGTATATTTAATAAAATGGGTTGTTGCGACTGTTCACTGGTTTCATGTGCCTTCAATCTGCTTCTGTTTGGAGTATTTCTTTACGGAGTGAAGCTCCTTATTAAATACAAAAGGCTAAAAGTTGACAAAAGCAATGAGATTGATGTCTCCGGCAAAACGGTGATTGTTACAGGAGCCTCGGCAGGAATTGGGATTTACACGGCGGAAGAATTAGCCTACCGTGGGGCCAGGGTTGTGATGGCTTGTAGAAATATTGCAAAAGCGGAAAAAGTTGTGCAAGATATCCGATCTAGGACGAGTAAAGGAGAGTTGGTGAGTTGCAAATTGACCATCTTTCTTTGCGAAAGTTTCGCAAATACATTTGCAAATTTTTATGCAAATTTCAGATAATCATGGAACTAGACTTGTCATCCCTGGCTTCTGTACGAAAGTTTGTGACCGAATTCCAGTCAAAATTCGATAAACTGGACATCCTCATAAATAATGCGGGTGTCCAAAATGCTCCCGGTGAGAGAAAACTGACCCAGGACGGATTTGAAGAGCAATTTGGAGTGAATCACCTCGCCCACTTCCTTCTAACTAATCTACTCCTCCCACAACTTAAGAAGGCAGCTCCATCCCGAGTAGTTATTGTTGGCTCAGCCACCCACCAATGGGGAAAGATTGATTTCGAGGATATCTCCTCCAGGACGAGGGCAACATCAAAAAATAACAAATTTGTGGCGAAGGGATACTGCAACTCCAAACTGGCCAATAACTTATTCAATCTGGAACTGGCGAAGAAACTAAAANTTATTCAATCTGGAACTGGCGAAGAAACTAAAAGACTCCGGAGTCAATTCTTACTGTCTTTGTCCGGGTGTTGTGGACACGGAACTAAGGAGAGGAAGATACACGGACACCCTGGAAAAGTGTGTGATGGCAGTGTTCAAATTCTTTGTGGCAAAGACTTCCCAAGAGGTAAATTGTTCATTTAATTTGTCACAATTAGCGCAAAATGAACCATTTTAAACGATTGAATTATTCACAGGGTGCTGATACCACCATCCATTGTGCTTTGAGTAAGTATGTGAGCAATCATAGTGGAGAAATGTATCAAAACTGCGAGTTTTGGGATCCCAGTCGAAGACCAAAGCTGAGTGAGAAGGATGCTGCAACGCTATGGGAAAAGAGTGAGGCTTGGGTTAAAATTGAAGTAGGTGTGAGACATGTCACAATTTTTTGGATGAGTATAAAGTTATTTAAAGATGCGAAATAAAATATTGTAAAATTCAAAAGACTCGATTCAAAGTATTAAAAAAGTTAAACTTTGTCATTTAAAATATTTAGAGTTCATAAAAACCATGAAATTCCGAAATAAAGTTAAATTTAAACATTTGCTACGATACAGAATAAATTCAATTTGGTACGAGGTAATCTCGTCAGTCGAAGTCTTCTTCACATGAAATCCTGTTCTTTACTGGAATCCGGGTGTGAGCATGTCGCAAATTATGTGTTAAAAGTCGATCTTTGCGATCTGTCGCATAGCCACAAATCTCACAAAAATAGCGTCTCTGTCCTGGATGAATAACACGGAAGTGCTTTCCAAGATGGCTGTTGTAAATGAAACATTTCCCACATTCTTGGCAACGGAAGGGTTTTTCGTTGGTGTGAGTTGCAATGTGGTATTTTAACTTTTTTTGACACAGGCCACAATTGAATGGTGACTCAAGGGTGTGGGTGCGAGTGTGATTAGCGAGACTGAAGAATGAAGAGAATGATTTGGGGCAAAAATAGCAGGACCATTTTCTAGATACGGGCCGTTTTCCATGAATTTTGCTGTATTGGTTCAACCCGCCTGAATATGAGGATAAAAATTGACAACCTTCCACCGGGCAGAAGAACGGCTTCTCTTGAGTATGAGTGCGAACACGATCTTCCAATTGGGATCGTTTGAAGAATCCTTTTTTGCAGAAATAGCAACGAAATTCGCAGTCATATTGGTTGTGACACAGTGAATGCTGCTTTAGTTCCGATGGGGTGAAGAATGCATTCTGACATGTTGAGCAAGGAGCGTTTCCGTGTCTTTTTAGGGCTCTAAGTGTCTTAAACTGTTTCCCACAGGGGAGACAATTGTGCGGTCTGACCTCCGTGTGAACGAGGCGGTGACCTGTGTAAAATAGGGGGTTTATCACGGTTTATAACGTTGTAAACTCTCAAAATTGTGTCACTTACGCCTTAGTATGTTGGCGGATATGAATCTCAAGCTGCACTCGACGCATGGAAAAGGCTTCTCCAAAGTGTGAGCTGTCACGATGTGATAGTCCCGACTGGCTTTGTCCTTGAAAGATTGTAAAACAAGTTAGACAACAATCTAGGTAAATTTCCAACTTAAATCCTACATCCCGTCCTCACCATGTATGTTGAGGAACAGAAACTGCACTCGAATCTTTGAAATGTTCCGAGATGAATCTTATTGACATGTTGGGTTAAACGGGATTTTGTCCCATATTCCTTGGTGCACTGATTAACGGAGCACTTGAATTTAACCATACTAAATGTTTGACAATTCGTGGTGGTGGGTTCCAATCAGTGTTTTTTACCAATGTGCCGAATTAATTCCGAATTAAGCAATATTTTAAAGAAATGAAACAAGCATTGAAAAGTGGGTAAACGTCAGAAATTGTGGCTTCTTTTTGTGAAGTGAATTACCTTCTTACCTGTGAACTAAAAAAACCAAGAATAACTATTATTATTGCAATGGAGGGTTGACAGTGGTTTCATTCCTTAATACCAGTGCCTCATCTATGTCATGGGTGTGATAATTTGGGTATGCGGAGCAGACCGTAGACAGTGGTATATGGTAGGAAGGTAACCATATTAAACTACAAATAAGTTGCTTCCCATTAGCTGGACCTTTGTCCTTTCACTGTCTTTCCCAAACAGGAAAGCAACATAGTCCAGCTTTCCTATTTGTATAATGTAAAAATCATAAGGTACCCTTACTTACGGGGTCAATATTCAATGGAGTTGGTCCACAAGTTTTGTTAAAAAATGTGGAATAGTCGGTGGTCAGATTAAAAACTGAAATTACCTTACTAAACTTAGGGACGGATGGAGGGATGAATTGACATTAATACACACTACTTAGTAACTTAGTAATTGTAATAATACTTGTACTGCAAATAAACTGCATGAAATATGAGCTACGAGCTGAACTAATTATAGTCTGTAATTTGTGGAATATTTAAGCTTTATCCTCAGTAATATTGCAATATCATCTAAATCCCATTATATTTTTTATGTCTCATAAATATGTGAGCGTTCTTTGCATTTTTTGTCAAGCCATATAATACGACGCACTTCCAAAGATAAGAGATGTCCAATGTATAAAAAATAGTAACAATAAATTCTTGAGAATGCAATGGATTTTAAATGGTTGCAATATAAAATGTACAGTAGTAAACAAGTTGTAAATAATTTTGGGATTTTATCCTCATTAGAATTGCTCCGTCATGTTCTACACATCAATATTTGAATGTTTTGAAACTTCTTGCAAGATTTCATGGTTAGAAAACAATGAGAAATCGGAGATTTGAATTTGTTGCAGACTTTCCTCCTGTCTAAGCAAGTCATGATGACATGGCAAATTTTAGAGAGTTGTACCATAACATAGGCAAGTAAATGTGGAATGATTACATGGATTTTTTTGCACAAATGCTGGACATTGCCAAAAAGTCAGTAATTGATGCCAAGTTTAAGAAGGGCTGCTACACGCGAATGTTCTTCTTATTCAGGGCAATCACTTTATTCAACTGGTTTGACCATTGCTATCTGCCAAGTTTGCAGGTGTGAGTGAACGAGCAGGTCCAAATTTTTATTTACTTGCCCAATTAAATTTAGGTTGGGCATGCTTATGTACTGTTTAATTTACTTGGATTGATGGGAACTCTTGTAATTAACCTGTCAAGGAAAAAAACGTCCTTGCACATTTTCCTTGTGCACCAAATTACAGAAGTTGTGTATATACGAGAATCCTCTGAATTTGGGTAACAGTTGCATTCTGCCTGGATTAGGGTGAAGTTTAGTTGTATCTAGCTCAGGTTGCAAAGATTGAGATAAAATGCCAAAATATTTAGCTCTATTACTGACACTGTTGTCACTTCAAATTATTCTATCCGAAGCCGTTTCTTATGATGATGACACAATTCTGAATAAGAGACAAGTTAAAGCTTTGAATGAAGTCAGTGAATCCATGGATTTAATTTGAATTATTTGGATAAATAGCGGGTAACATGATTTGCTTAGATTTTAAATCATCTAAATTGGATTGGTTGGTTTTTATTTTAGTTCAAAAAGCGAGTCCTGCCAAAGTTAAAAAGGGATTTTGAAAAGGAGGATCTATACTTGGTGCAATTTTTAAGAGGTGAATATTTAGTGCAAATTTTGCATTGCAAAAGTATTCAAGTTTTAGGCTCATACCGTGTTTTGTGCAGCCAAACATTTTGATGTGGATCAAGCCGAGCAATTTATTCTGTCGGTGAGAAAAGTTTTGTGGAAGGACTTTCATAAATTTTTAAATAACGTAAAACTTTTCAGGAAGCGAGATGGCGAACAGAACAAGGTTTTGATACCGTTCACTCGGAAGACTGGGAGGACATGGAGTGTTGCTACACTGTGCGACATGAAGGCGTGGATCGGGATGGGAGACCACGTGAGGTCAAAATTTATACGATTTTTATTACAATTCTGATCAAACCAAAACTTTGTTTTAGTTGTGCTCTACGATCTTGGAAGTTGGGACGTTCGTGCAGCCGTGTTGGCTGGGAAGAGGGATCGACTAGTGAAATGGATGTTTAAAAATATTGACATGGCCCGAATTCGGGCGAGAGACCTGGGAAGACAGGGAAAGAATGTGACTCGTTTCGATATTTTGTTTGATTTGAAAGGATTCAGTATTGCGACGCATCTCACGGCGGCGTGTAAGTGAAATTTATTAAGATACAAATGGACACACTTATCTCTGCTATCTTATCATATCACATACTATCTTTTGTCAGCACTTCCGGTCTACGTAATTTCCGGAGCAGGATTTGATCGTCATTTCCCAAATATGGCGGACTCCATTTTTACGTTGAGCAGTAAGATAGGAGGATTCGAAATATTTATGAAAATTCGCAGAAATTAAGTTATGTTTTGTCTTTTTGTAGCTCCTGCCATATTTGAGGCCGTACTTGCCGCTGTGAAGCCTGTCCTTGCACCAGGGACCCGGGACAGTTTGCAAATTTATGGACAATCCGATTGGATTGACAGGATAAGGGAGAGGATTCATCCCGACCAGCTTATCAAACGGTATGGAGGCACGAAGAAGGAGGAGTAGCCAACATAAACTCTTAAATAAACTTTTAAATTTAGTAAAGTAATGCAGCACTGTCAATGCAATTGGAGTTTAGGAATGAGCAGAATTGTGTAAAATGCCAATGTTAATGCGAAATGCGATTAAATATATTTTTATTTTACAACTATTTTACAAACTCTGTTGGAAAATCTGTAATAAAATCAATACAAACTTTGCAAGTGGTGATAAACCGCATCACCCGTGGCCAACTTGTCAAAGACTGGTCAGTGTTTGGCTTAGTTGAAACATTCACTTTATCTCATTGTCAGTTGAATATTACTCTGTTTTGTAGTCAGTCAATGTAAGTGCATACCATTCAGTGTACAACTGGTTGGAGTTGGTCAAACTTTTTGCATGAAACTCTGCAGTTTTTTGTGACAGCGTGTGAGATAAATAATTTGAATTAAATTGTGGCCTTGTCAAGGAGACATACTCAGACATCATTATCCTTGACGACAGCTCCAGCTCCAGCTGAACGGATTCATTATATTATTGAATTCAAGCATTACAAAATATTACAAAATTAAAAATGGGTGGCTGTGATTTTCTGATTTC
>JAAXNX010003508.1:0-10558 GCA_036491905.1 Folsomia manolachei
CAATGATATCATTGAGAGGTTAAAAAAGTCAGGGGTATATTTATTGAGATTTGTCAGAGAGACAGGTACACAATAAAATATTTTATTGCGTTGTCGCCATCCTACTAATAATTTGTGATCAGTTAGTGTCTCAGTATCACTTCATCTTTCCATCTTCGAGTTGAAGCTGAATTTCATTCATAAAAAAAGGCAAGCAAAACAGATACGAGAGCCCCACACGTGTAATACTTTTGTTTGTAGGCATTGTTTTAGATACGCTGTATGTAAGAGGTTGTCCGGGATTATTTCCAGGAAAAGTTTTTAATGAGTGGGTCATATTAATTTACAATTTCATTCAATTTTGATAAAAAAAATTCAGGCTGAACTTGACCTTACTGACAGAAATAGCAGTTAGCTCTGATTTCACTATTATGTCGTCAAGTTTAAGGAATTTTAGGATGAGTCATTCATACATTTCCTCTCAATGGAGCATTTGTAAGGTATTTTTATTATGTCGTAAATAATACCGGAGGGTGTGGAGGAACATTTTGCACGATCTGATTCATCTGATCCTACCTGCATTTGGGATAATCATAAAATTTAATCCATTAACAGGCGTTGGAATCCGGGGTTGGTATTTGTACTGCTAAAAAATAAACTGTAAAAGTCTTCAATAAACTTGGAAATGAAATCAAGTTAATTTAATGGCATTTGAGTATAAATCCAGATAATTTGTAGCTATCTTAGGAATATACTGGTTTCTCTGTTACAAGATTTGGCCGTGATTATTTGGACTAATCCTTTGGATTTTATTTTGCAGGATTTCGAACCAATCGGTAGCTTCGAGATCAACGACATCGGAAAGTTTGGGTCGATTGGAAAACTGTCCCAGGAACTAATGGTCCTCCATGCGAATAACAAGGTTGGTAACAAAATTTACAGATTTTCTGCATGTAGCATCTTTTTTTAAGAAGCATATCTTGTAATTTCAACCCTATAAAACATGACTGCATTTAATTTGCATATCCACCAACTACCAACCTATCATTATTGTTGAGAGTTTATTACATGACCGGTCCGTCCGTTTGACACGGCGAAGACAACTAATTTATGTCCCTGTTTATCTCGCCCTCAATTAAATCAATCGATAACCGTCATTAAACCATCTTCTCTTACGAGTAATTAAGGTACACTCATTATCTGCAGTTGTGTCTACTGCTCGGAAGTATTATTACAAAATAATAATAAATCCCATTATGATTGAGGATTAACTTAAGTTGAAGTTATAAAGTTTCATGTATTGCAGAGCAATACTTGCAAATAACCACTCTCTCTGTGTGGATAGCCCTTTGCAGAAATCTAGTTTTTGCTTAATTACAATTACAATTCGTGTTTTAATCTTATTTTTATTCTTATTGTTACTCCACTCTGAGTACTGACCATTAGTCTAAGCTGGGATGGAGAAGGGAGTGTTCATTTTTAAGTAAATGAACACTACTATATCATGTCCTCATCCTTGCTATCTGTTTAAAATATTAAGAATTACCTTGTTCCCGATCCTTTTCTGGGATTGTAAGTCAATTAAGATTAGATTGAACCGAGGAAAACATTAAAGATAGAATTCAATTGATCTTAAAAGTATTTAAACTGGTCATTTAAAAGACAAGACAACAGTTCTTTACAAAAAGGTGTTGCCGTTCAACATTAATCTTTGCCAATCTGTATTTTTGGTTGTTTTGTGGGAAGAGAAAAGAATTGTTATCAGATTAACTCAAAATAAAGTTGAAAGGATTCAAAAATCTTTCTAGAAGACGGTAGAACCGTCTCGACAAAATGATGAGCACATCCTGGGATGACTAATGTAATAAATGCTGGCCACATCGGTATAAATGGGGACGAGTGGTGGGCATCATTGGCTTTATTGCGAGTCTAATTGTGAATTAGTCCATTTCTGGGCATGTTTTCTACTCAATAGCTGGTACTAAAAAATCATCACCTTTCACCTTTTTTGCTGCAGTTGTATTAAAAATGATTTTATTGCTGCAATTTAATACACAGGAAAGCCTATCTGTTTTTATAAGACCTTTCTGGGATAATTTGTTAATAATTTTTTTTACAAAGTAATGATGATTCATGTCATTCTGAGACGGAACATCGTTTCATTTTTTGACTTATGGAGAGGTTCAATAATGTTTACCATGTCCGTTCCATTGTGCTTTGGTAGAGGATTTTCTGACGCTGACGAAACTTTGTTTAAAACAAATTGTTTTAAATTTGGCACTGTCTCTCTTCAACTTGTTGTATTTAGTTTTTGGACAGGTATCAAATCAAAGTGTTTGCATTGTTGGGTTTAGAATTAGCAAGGGTTGATCCGCAAATCGGTGCGATGTGAGGGCAAATTGGTGGTGACTCTCATTGTTGCTTGATTTGTTGATGGGTAACAATTAAGGTTTCATCTGAACTTTAGTTTCGCCCACGCATCAATCCACCTTGCATAAGTAAATATGTCCATTCCTTCTCAAGTTAAGAGTTTCGTAGAAATGTTAGGATGGCACTGCAAGGCACGGACTGATATCACGGAATAGTATCTTCATGTTGCTTAAAACATAGTGAACTTCACGTTGTTTGCATTACAATCTTTCCGTCATTCGTCATCTAATGTTTATTGGATTTAGGACGTCCCATTACCTTTTTTGGATCATTTCTCAATTTTAAGTCATCATCATCCTATGATGCTACAAATTTTGGTGCATTTTACTTGAGAAAGCTATCTTTTTAAGTCAGAAAAAGTGCAGCATGCAAAGTTCATGTTCCTGTATAGTGTGCATTTTGAATATATTAAAGGATTCCTAAGGAAGGATTCCTTGCAGGTTTTTGAGGAAGATCGTGCTTATAATTGCTGTATCACCGGCCGGTACGTTTGGTTGTCGTGCTTCGTTTTTTTAGGGTCATAAACTTAAACGTGTATTCCGTGATTATTCTACTTACTTAGGATTATATTTCATTTCACGGCATGTTCGACTCCCAATTGGCTCGTGTGAGGTGAAGGTGTAATTTCTCGGGTAGGGTCACTCGCACTTCTCGGATACTTATCGCGTTTTTATATAATTTACATTTGTAAAGCAGATATCCGCAAACATTGTTGTTATTATCAATAGATGGGAAACTTGTTCTTTTCTCAACCAGTGAAACGATCATGAGACCCGGTTCATGTGCAATTTAAGCAAGAGAAATCTGTTTTCTGATTAAGTTTGCCATTAGTTTTCGAGTATTTGAAGCCAATAGGACCAGAAGAAGTGAAGTAAATGAGAGCAAACAATACATAAATGAGGAGACCAAATAATATTTAACTACTTGAAGTAGAATAGTTTGGTGGCGTGCATGGCGTCTGGAGTAAAACTTGTAAAGTCGTGCAACACATGTATGGGGACAAGAAATGATTTGAGGCACAATTGTTGATGGGATCGGGGCGGATAAGAAAAAGGGTGGAGTTGCAAAAGTCCATCCAAGTCAGTCAGGTCCGGTCTGTCTGGTCTGGTCTGACTTTCCACCTCTCCACAAATCGCCTGCCTCTGCCCCAGGGTCATCCAATCTTCAAACTCCAGGAGAAGATGGTTGGATGGCCAAAAAGTTGACGCTACACCGACTACAACTGCTTCTTTACCAATTCAACCCTGCTTCTTCTTCAAGAGAGACAATGCCAACTCCAAATTTGTTGTGATTACTTTTGGTTTGGTTTGGATGAGAGCAAAGACGACGAGCAGGAATCTCATTCTGTAAAGGATTGGCACATTGACATTGCAATGACTGTACAGAGCATGGCAGATCATCTTGTAATATGCATAATCAACCATGAACTGCTTCGATCGTACCCAGGATATTTGGAACAAGTTTAAATAGAGCAGAAGAAAGAAGGACTCTTTCTGACAACTTTTTGTCAATTACTTAATTTGATGTGTTTATTAATGAAGGAATTTTCGAAGCTGGTTTTCATTTCGTTTTTTTTAAGCTGGAAATCTAATTGGCGGAAGGACTTTGATTTAATTCGATGTTTCTGGAAAATTCTGGCTAATGTACTCATACTTTTGCTTACTCATTCATGGTTGGTTGGAGAGCAATGTTGATATCTTAGGGTTAGTTGAGTGTGTTGAGCTTCTTGATATCTTTTCTTGGCTTGCGAATAGATTTTAAATGTTTTGATCCTACTCCAAATAAAGTTTCCGAATTCCTTGCCATGCAACCAACTCTGACTTTATGTATCAAACCAAACATGCACCAACCAGCGTCCTTTGGGTTCAGTATCTTATCAAGCAAAAAAGATACTTACCCCGGGAACGATTTTTTGTCTGAGTGTAAAATATTTAGTATTTATTGTCTGTGTTTAGTATCAGGTGTTGTTTTGGTGGTATTTAAATCACGAGATAAGGACATCATCGCCATCAAATTATGCCCAGTGGAGATTATCCCAATAAAAACATCTTTAGATTACCGACAGTGGTTTACGTACTTACTATTCTGGTATTAAGAATTGTATGCATAAGGAAGTTACGCAATCTATGAGTTAATCTTCGTCAAATTTTATTAGAATAGAATTAGATTTTTCTTACCATTGAAACATGATAATGATTGAAAATTCTTATTAATACCGTCCTTTATCAGATTTTATGTTTTTTTTACTTAAATTACTATACAAATTTGGAACTCTTTGGAACTTATATTTTGAAATCCTATTGTCAGTTAGGGTTAAAACGTTGTTTACATGACCGTGCCAATCCCACCCATTTTAAGTTAAGGTCATTAAATTCCACGAACTTGAATTTCGGAGTGATGCCAAATATCACTCGAACATGCATTTGTTGGAAAATTGTGATATCGTCAAATCCCAAAATTCCCTGCATTTAAATGTGTTCCACGATTTTAATGAACTGACTACGATTGTATGATCATAGATTACTTTAACTTTTTTCATAATCATGCGGAATCTTTGCACATCATTTTTGCAATATTGTTTCTCGTAAATTACATGACTCTTCCTGATGCATTTATAAAAATTATAATATGAATATCTTATCACACGCTTTATGAACAGGGAGTTGAAGCCAGCTACACAAAAATACATGTCCAGGTAGTTCATAATTTACACCTTGCATACGTAGTAACTTTGACAGAACCTGAAATAAGAGCGACCACGAAGCCATGCAACTTTAATAAGTTAACAAAACCCAAGATAACATAACATAACAAAGGATTGTATTGCATGCATCCACTCAATTCAACATAAGATGAATGAGCATCTCATTGGACAATTTAGTTGATTCAACTGAATGCGGTGTGGTGATCGCTTCAGTCTTCTTTTAATCGTTCCACTACCAACATCCAAGAGCTCGTTTTTATTTTGTTGGCTTCACTCCTAAGGTTTTTCGTTAAACCCTTTTCGATATCTGACTAATCGAACTGGTGCAGTGTGGCCAAATCTGTGGTTGGGATTGGATTGAACTGATTTGATCAGTGTGTGAGTGAATCACAAAATTTGTAGTGGAAATAAATGGTGAAAGCGGGATAATTGTAATAAATCCGTTATCAGATTGGGTTTCATAGGAAATCAAGTAAAACGTGGTTCATTGAAATTATTGGAAATTGGAATAGGTGGGGACCAAGATTGTTGTTTGAAGTCGTTTTCATGACAAAATTCTCAGCTCTTATTTGATCACTAAAGCACAATGTGAATTAGGAACATGTGTCTTGTATATTTTAAGGTGGTAAGCTTGAGGAAAACGTGTACACCGATCCTATTCTCTGACAAAGGGTGAAAAAGTTTAGGTTAGTTTTTTAATTGAAACTATTCCTCATAAACACGCTCTTTAGGCGCCTGGCTTAGGTAGACCAACCTAGAAGCTATAAATCTCGCAAAAATTTTCATGTCAAACAAGGATCTGGTTTGAGTCTGAGTGAAAATTGCTCCAGGATATTTTAGAGCCGATCAAATTTGACAAAACGCAATCAATTATGTAACCAACATCTGTTTTTTTACGTGGATAATAAAATGATCTGATCCAGTTTTAAGGTAGTTGTGCAAATTTTGTAGGGTACTCTTATTTGCGAGGGGTAATGATTTTTTAAATTTCATGCAAAATAATTTTTAATTCTAGGTAATAACTGTGCTAGCATGTATGATTAATGTAGAGTTAGGCTAAGAGTTCAGATAGCAAGAGATAAATAACGGAGCAATTGGGAATTTTTGAACGATTTATTTAAACTTTTATGAATTACATGGTTCATGAGTTTATGGAGTATGTGGCCTTAAAATCACCTTCAGTCACGTTTATTGAGGTTTAGGTTTTGATGGGTACTTTTGCGGAATTAGTGGAACTGAATATTTTGACATGGCCACTGACAGAGATGGGAGAAATTGACAGGTTATACGTGGTTTCAATTAATTTCATTTACTTCTTATTGTAAAATTTCTTAAATTGAAATTTACGGTGGAGTAAAAGTCATGTTTTACAAAAATTTGGTAAAAAAATTATTCAAATCGTTTTTTGCTAGGGCGAAGTCGTCGTAAAATTAGGAACGACTTTGCTTTCTGCACAATTCTTTCACAATTAAAAATTGTAAATGTCGAAATAATTGAAATATCGAGCAACATATCCAATGATATTATCTCATAATTTATCGACTTTTAAAATTCATCCATACGCCGTATGCATACTAATCGATAAGTCTAAAAGCGTTCCAGGGGTCTTAGTATGTAAAAATATTCAATTTTCTAAACCAATATTTGCATAAATCGCCTTGAATCTGCACCTGGTCCAATTTCCAATCAATCTGAGTTCAGTCCTTTTACAAGTGCATATATATGTCTTATTGGCTCTAAGCATGGATTGGAAAAATTAAAACGGTTCATGTCCAAGTCCCACGTAAAACTTTTTAGAACCTTGGACAGCCAACCAAAAAGTGATCATATCACCACTGAACATGAACAAGACATTACAATAACATAATCCACTTCTTTTTCCCCATCCATATTCTATACTTATTACTTATCAACATTCGTCGTCCGTCGATACGATGAGATAATTGATTTGGGGCTGATCACTTTTTGGACTGGGTGGATCTTTTCTTGTGATTTGCATTTATTTGCACGCAATTTGTCCTCCTGACTGCTCCACAATTCTATCCAATCCCATCACGGCTAGATTCAGATTTGAGATTGACTTGACCAGTAATTAGACAATGCAAACAAACAATCTTGCGAGTGAGCCAAAGTTTGCTGCGACGTAACTAAGTCAAGATTTGAGACACAAATCTGTTTCGCCCGTCCGTGCTCTGAAAACAGAATTAACTAAAGTAAATGGTTGCTATCTATCTGCAGAATTTTGATGTCTCTTCCAAATAAATTGAGACGGAACTGAGTGTATGGATAAGACGTTAAGAGCTATGCATATAAGATAGTGATAGTTTTACAAGATTAGTGCAACAAGTCGTTCGGAAATTTTGCAATTAAGGAATTGAATAGAAGAATAGAATCAAGAACATGTGAAATAAGGTTTGAATTGAACAATAGACAAAGTTACATGCTCATTGTTTTTTACCAACTTTGGTGGCGAATGGTTGAAGACGTTTACTGAAGAGAAGACGATAAGAAGGGATGATAAGGGTTATTGTTGTTAATTCTACTTGGTCAAAAGCATTAAACCCACATGTGTCAAAATATTGTTGAAGAAAGCTTTTGACGGGACTTTACCAGTGACCATTTCAACCGTGTGTGTTTAATCTTCTGCATAAATTTCTAAATATTTTTCTGGTTCCTAAAACTGGAAAAGTGACTGGAAATGTTAAAAATGTTCAAGAGCGAGAGTATGGATGGGGACACGGGCGTTGGGGTTGATTCCTTGGGATTGGGCGATTTACGGAAACCCCGACTTTTTCGCCGCAGTGTCACAGTTCCTTCAGAAATCCTTTCCTCGGTCCATTCACCCATTGATGACCACAAATTGTTGGACTTGGTATGTTTTTCTTTTCTGTCAGTTATTTTTAATAATTCATTGGTCATGAGTAGACTTGAGTTCGTGCTTTGTTGATAAAATGATGGATTAATTATTGAGACTGTAAAAACGAATGACTTTCACTTTGTCATTTAATTGTTGTACTCATACATGAATGAAGGATAGTATTCTTTTTGTACGAGTACTAATTTCGTAATGGGATGAGATATTGAGATGAGATATCGCCAAATAAGGTGAGGAACTGAAATCGACAAATAATTTGCTTGATTGGAAACGTAACGACAGAGAGAAGAGCAGGGGGTTGGATGGATGGATGTTGATGTTTACTGTGAAATTTAGAGTGTAATTCAAAATGAATCATTCCTGGGATGAGTCACATTGGATCGCATCATATCGCCAATTATTTATTCATGATGTTCTCTTGATGCCCTTCTTGATCCCTATTATTACGAGATTAGCCTTGCATTTTGCACACACACCACATCACCTTTGTTGTGGTGGGTCATCCTGCTCCCTATCTGATCCGAGTTAAGCTCTGAGTTAAAATTGTTACTGGCTAAAGCTATTAAACTTTGCGAAGGTTTTGTGTGTCCGCCTGTCCACCTGGCCCAGGTGACCTGGATGGAATGAAGCTAGGTCACAGGTCATGATATTTAGAAATAGCAATAACCGTCATTTGGGCTATCGGTCGAGGTAAATTGAGACATCTATAAAACAATGATAGCAGTTAAAATAAAATAATTTAAATTTAGCATTGAGCACGCCAAAGCTACTCCTTAGATTTGTTCTTAAAAGTTTATTTTGTTTTATTCACACATTCCAAAAACTGAAAAGGAAGAATGATTCAGGGAAATGGAACACACAAAATTTGTATTTCTTGTAAAGCATGACAATGTAGTGGAAACTGCTAAAATTTTGTGCACTTTTCTTTGAGCTATTAACAAATGCTGTCATGTTTTCCAACGTATTGTTAGTTAGCCCGACCAACCTTCTTCATGTCGTTGGTTATTTTATTTAGGGTTAACCTGCGAGCTTTTGCCATATCAAGGGATGGCGTGAAAAGGACTAATTGGACGTGGGTAGTGGGAGGCAATAAATTCGAATAATGGATTTATGAATGAAATACGTTTTTTGTCCCATTTTTTACTTAGGTTTTCTCATTTTAGACTTTAAGCAAGAAAATAATGATTAGATTAAATTTGTCTTTGGATTGGATTTTTGGATGGCTGAGGCATCTTATCTGCATTTAGAATACTTCTTGCCCCATCCTACCCCATTGAAGGTTGTGAATATCATTTATTTACTCATTTGGGAAATTAGACGTTTGCATAATCAACGCTATTTGAAACAAAGCCATAGGGTTGTCCGTGAATATTTTTGCATTTGTTGTATTAATTGATCTCGTGTTTTCAGAATTGTGTGGGGGTGTTTGTCTAGACGTTGCTTGTGGTGTGGTGAAACGTAACGATTATTATTCGATTCTTCCCAAGTATTGTCAATCGAATTAGGTTCAATTTAATTGGAAGAGTACAAAAGGATGGTATAAGGCTAAGCTTTAGGCTATGGGGTGGCGATACATAAAATATGAATACATAAAACAATTCCATTCAAAGTTAATGACACTCCTTTAACATGCTTAGAATTTTGCGAGAATTTGCCTACGTGCCGATTACACCGCAGTCATCTATGGACGTCTTGATTGGTAATTATGCACATTGAGATGACCATTTTGTCAGTTAGATTAGATCCTATTTCTGGATGGAGGATTATTTCCAAATAGTTAATTATGACTTAAAATTGAAAGCTCATTTAATTTTATGACTTTCAAGATTTAGAGTTCAAATTACAATTCAATTTTTGTTTACATTACCAAGTTCCGGCCGTGCTGAGGCGATGGAAATGTGAAACTGTGGAATAAGTACTTCGACCCTCGGAGTTCGACACGGAATATGAATAATTGTAGTTTATAGCTTTCTGATAATAACAATTATAATTTATGGTCACTTATTGGAATGAAAGTAAAAGTTTTTAGTCAATTTGAAGCTCAAGATTTATTCTGTCCACCCATTCATGAAACAGGAGTCTTTGGAGTGTGGATAAAAAAAGTCAAGTCGCACTTATGCACAACGACTCGAATTTCAGTCTATTTGTTTTGAAACTTTTCATGAACTCTAAATGCATCTTATTATGTGAATAGGTATGCGATGAGAATGAGGCATCATAATTTGGTATGAAGAATTACAAATATTTTGACTACAACTTGAATGTGTGTCCAGAATCTGGCTCCAGACACTATTTATCGTAACCATTATTCATTCTTTGGTTGCTTTTTATATTGCTTATATGGAAAATTTAAATATTGATGTACGATCCAATTTGTGTTTTATTAAATTCATCACTTTTTAATTTTCCTGTAACGAGGTTGGACTAAAAAATATTGCAAGTTAAAATTTATATAATGGAACCAACAGTTATTGAACGGTCTGGAATGCAGTAATTGACGAATTGGTTACGAGTTTGCTAATCTAACCCCAATCCCATCATTCCAGGCTGTGGATAACTTATCCCGGATA
>JAAXNX010003509.1:0-10555 GCA_036491905.1 Folsomia manolachei
TTGAATTTTTTTTATTTTGGTAGGGGATCATTTCATTGAAAACGGAGCGCAGTGGGTTCATGGGGATGAAAATAATTCCATATTCCGCAAAGCACAACAGTTTTCTTTACTCGACACTAGCGGAAATTACATGAAGGTTGTCCTTCTCAATGAGAAGTTCTCATTACAAACTTAAAATAGTTCTCATCCATCACTTACTGAATCTGGCTTTGTTTTTTCTTGTCCTTCAGTTTGATGCTCATTCCGTATTTGTAAACCAGAAGGGAAAAATTTTGCCCAACGAGTTGAAGGCAAAACTACGCAAGATTTTAATGAAAATTTCAAATGGTCCTTTAAAGACTAATTCGACACCGAATCAACCACTAGGAGAGTGGGCGGAAGACATATTTTGGGAACATGAAATTGCACAAGGCTTGGAAGGAGACGATAAACTTGCAGCAGCTCAAGTTTTAGATTGGCAGCATCGATTTCAGGTAATTACATAGATTATCGGTACACCAATAAACAGTTGTTCATATAATCTGGGCGAGCTACTCCATATTAATTTTATGCTTGGCGTTTTTTAGACCGGGATTGACGGTTCCGATAATTGGAAGGGTCCTTCATGTAATGGGCAGCAAGAATATTGGGAATGTCCAGGAAATCCACTTAATGCTTGGAAATCTCCGGCATGCTATGCATCAGTGTTGAATTTAATTCTGGTAGCGAAAATATTTGGCTTATTTGTATAATGTAAAGTTTAAACAGTTTCATATTTTGTAGTACGAAAAAACCGTTATTTGCTCCACATTTTATGCCTGAAATTCCATCGTGGATTTTATTGGAAAAAGAAGTCACTCAAATTGATTACAGTTCTGACAAGGTAGTAAAACTTGCATCCGTCAATGGCATTTCTGTCTTCCGATAGCTTTAATTTATATTTATTTAATTCGAAAAATTCAGGAAGTGCAAGTTGTATGTAAAGATGGCTCAAAGTATTCCTGTGATCATGCGATTTGTACTGTGTCGTTGGGAATCTTGAAGGAAAAGCACGAAACATTATTCTTTCCTCCTTTGCCTCCGAAGAAAGTTGAAGCAATCAAAGTACGAACCTTATATGCAACAAAGGGTGACTCTTGTTAATAGTTGTATTTAATTTTTTAGCATCTGGCAATCGGTTGCGTAAACAAACTTCATTTTGACTTTTCGATAAAATGGTGGCCTGACGATATAATTGGATTCAATTTATTGTGGGACTTTCATGATCCAGTGGTACATTACACTTCAGACGTTTCTGACGAGGCTCTGCTAGCAGAAATTGACGGGGTAGGCCCGTCAATTCAATCGGGCTTCATTTAACATGTTCTACAATTACTCAGATAATAAATTTTCGGCTTCTTTTTGGCTAGATTCCCTTGTGGTGTAGAGGAATTTTGGGGTTTTATACTGTCGCCTCGCATCCCACTGCGCTGAACTCCTGGATGACCGGACCCACAGCACGTCTTGTAGAAAGACTTGATGACCACATTGTAAAATTTTTGTTTATGAAAGTCTTGCATCAATTTGTGGGATCCATCTACAACATTCCTGATCCCGTTCATTTTGTTAGCTCAACCTGGTTTTCCAATCCATTTATTCGAGGCTCTTATAGCTTTCGTAGTGTCGATAGTGAGGATAAAAACGTGTGGTCAACTGATATTTCTGCTCCAGTCATTTGTAAAAATTCTCCAGTACGAATTTAAATTTTGTCTTTTACATGATCTACGACATAAAATTCATTTCTAATCAATTGTTTTCATTCAGGTATTGTGCTTTGCTGGAGAGGCATCTCACATCCACTTTTACTCTACCGTACATGGTGCTCATGACTCTGGTCTTCGGGAAGCTAATAGACTGATAAATTATGTGAACAGGATCTTCTATCGAAATCCAGCCATTGTTTCCATACACTGAAGATATGTTTGAAAAAGAAGATGAGTGAAACAAGAATGTGTGCTTCATTTTAATTTATTAAAAAAATACACTGTTCCAGTATAAAATTTTTATAAACATAAACTACAAAACATGAAATTTGTTCAAGTAATGCGTTATTTGAAGTGGTCGTCCAGCCAAACCTTTCATATTGGACCTCGTTCTTTTGTGAGATGTCTCCAGACAAAAACTGTGATGCCCATCAGTCCAATCTTGGAGACTAGCTCATTCCGGACGTATCAGGAAATGGCTTATTTTCACCTTATTGAAAAAGACTATTGGAAATCTGTTGTAAAGAAGTTACTCGATCCTCAAAATGAATCCGACATTCAAATCATTCACAACTATTTCTCGAAAAATATCTTAGATGACAATTCTAAAAGTTCTGTTTCTGTTGCCCAATCAAACCTGCCTTCGTATATTGCAACAATGAAAAAACATTACGTCTCTGATCAAATCGTGGCCATGTGTGATTCTCGCTGTAGTGAAATATTTGACTTGCATTTCTCTCCAATACGCGTTTCCTCCTTTGAATACATTCACGCCTGGTTACACCACTTTCACCCACATTTCATTAGTGTCCAACAATTAACCTGTTTTGGAAAACTACTCCAATTCCGATGTCGTGAAATACTACAAAGCCAGGATGAGTCCGACCTCCCAGATAAATTAGTTCATTTAGCATTTCTTGCTGCAATGGGAAAAAAGAGTTTTGACAGCCACGAAATTCTAAATCAACTCGCAACCTTCTGCGACAAGAACAATGCCTCCACATACCAAGCACTTTCCAAGAATCCTTTCGACCTGGCTATAATTTGCGAGTGCTTTTTCAAAGGAGGAATTCGAATAGAAGACAAGAAATCATTATCCAGTATAGCCACCACTCTGTGCTCTTTCCTCCATCAAACCCTACATAGTCAAGACCAACATTTTAATCCCTTCGTGATTATTTCTTTGTTGAAGGTTCTCCGTCAAGTAAATTTTATAGGTAAGTAAATTTCATAGGTAAATTTCATAGGTAAGTAATAAGTGTCAAGTAAATTTCATAGACGGAGAACTTTTGGGACTTTTGAGTGAATTAATCCTCCACCCATTGTGTGGCGAGAAAGTCCGTGACATCCGCTTTATTATAAACGTTGCGGGAGCCTTCTCATTCCCCGGTTGCCAAAAACTGCATCCAACAACTTCCTCCGGTGATGATCTCAGTATTGAAAAAATTCTGGGTAGAGTGGACAATTTAGTACTTGGTATACTAGCCGAAGAGGAGAAAGCAACCACTGCCAGAAAAAGTCCTCAGAACGGGGAAAAAGATGCACAAATGTCGTCCGAGTCAGGCATCGTTGTGAAAAGCCGATTAAAAGATATTTCAAAGTTTTTGTGGATCAGTGCATCTCTAGGCTATCAAATTCCAAGTCCAAAAACTTACATCAAAGATTTGGCCACAAGACTGGATAAAGGACAATTCAGTAAAAAACCAGACGAAGGAATTGATTCTCTTCTCTCTCTGGCAATCATGAATCAATACCCGGATTCTAGTCAAGTCTCCAAAATTCTCCAGAGTACAGATTTCCGATCTTCGGTTAAAGGTAAGTAGGAGGGACACCTATATTTTATCTAGAGTTTAGAAAACTTTCTCTTTTATTTTAAACTCTTTTTTGCTTTCTGTGGCTAAAAAGAGGATCTTCATTGTGACAGTTGTGTTTGGCACCCACCCACCCACCATCCTTTCCTTGTTACTTATAATATAATATTCCCACGCTACAAAACTTTTAACTTATTTTACCCATCAGTTGGAAAGGGTACAAAGGAGGATGCTACTCAAAAAAAATTTGAATGATTTATGTCCAAGATGTTTTTCCTTCTTTTGGGGCGTTGGAAAGTGTTAAGCCTTTCTCTTCTAGGACCACAACATTCTGTCAATATTCATCCGATCTGTTGGTGGGTCTTTATCTCCTTAAATTGAAAGCTCTTCTGATGTGATTTATTACCAGATTAGCTCTAGCTTTTCAAATTTCATCTTAAACCACAACATTCAAAGATTGTTTATTTGTGCAGAGATGGAACATTTTACCACATTTTTTGGTAGTTTTGCACATCTATCCTTGACATAAATTTTGAATTAAATGACACAATATGATACATTTTCTTCCAGTTTTGTTAGATTTGCAGAGGTTCGAGTATACAAAGACTCATAACAAATGTGTGCAGGTGGTATTTAGAATGGAAAGCGACACCAAAATCTTAATTAATTATTGTGTTATCTTGTATCTATGTGACAAGGGGAGGTGTGGTATCATCTCTGGTTCGCTTGAATACACATTTCCCTCTAATCAAAGAAGACTTAGGGTGTAAGAAAGTCATTTGTCTCCATCTCAGGATGACTGGTCTCACAGTCTTCTCAACTTTCACTCACCCTTGTTTCTTTACTTTCTCTCCTTTATGCATTTTCAGTAAACGCCTCAAATCGCCACAAAGGGAGATTAGGCTTGTTTTTGACGTCGTTAAGAATGGAACGAGCTTCTCTTTGGAATCACCTTTCTTCTGGGGAGGAAGCCCAGTGGTTTGAAGCAGTAAGAACGCCCTTGTAAGTTTAATAAAGCTGCTTTACTTAATGGCATTATTTGTTTGTCTAATTTTAATTACGAGCCGAGTGCAAGTGGAGGGAATCAAGTGGGTGGTTTGGTAATATTGAATGGATGAGGATGAGTTGGTCTAGAAATTTAACTTGTAAAGTTTATGTTGGGTTTTAACAGTGGAGAAAGTATGTCAAGTAGAGATTAGCTTGGGTTGGCTTGCTAAGCACTTGTTTTGTGAGTAGCATTAAACGGATAGTGAAGTGGACGAGGTTTTGTTTTGTTCAAGCAGTAGAGACTCGTCGAATTAGGTAGATAATTAAATTGTTGATTTTGATTGCTTTCAATTACATTACGAAGAGTCTCAACAGGATTTAATTCCATTCTCTGTCTTGCAGCAGCATTACAGACTCCAATGCTTGGAGTCAGAGTCATCGAAAAGTGAAGCCGTTAAGAGTGCCTGCTGGGATCAGGAATGACTTTAAACCTCACACACAGTTACTTAATGCTTGTATGGATGCTGTGATTGAAATATTTTCACAAAACCAGGTTCCAGCCACTGTTTCAACGGCTGAAATGCTCAAGTTAAAGATTAAGCAGAAAGAAGATTTCAATAAAATTAGTACAGCTACTACTTCAACCAGTCCCTCCAACAATTCTACAAACAAGAAAACGTCTTCCGCGAAATTAATTGCATTATTGTTAGATAGTAAGTGCGACAGGGATGTGCCTTATCAAAATCAGAGAGCTCAAGTTTATGTGGGATATTCGGTGCCTTTTCTCTTTATACCGGGTCTCAAAATTGTGTTCCCTTCTACACGGTAGGTAGCATTTAAAATGATTGAAGTCAAGTGGCTGAGCTGTCACCAACTGTATGACATGAATTGCTTATTTTATATAGAAAAGAAATATATCTCGAGGTTTTGGATGATGTGGGTTTATCATCAAGTTATCACGGGTATAAAATGAGATTAATGGAAAAGATGCAGTATTCCTATACCAAGGTACTTGTTTCGAAGATCTTAAAATTGAATTTTTGAGAACCCGTGATGCTAACTAATTGAATTTTACATTTACTGATGGACAGGTTACTCGGGACGAAATTCAAGATGTGGACAACTCAGAACTTCAGAAGATATTGCTATCGCGTATAAAAGACATTTCTTAATACATTTTGAGTATATTAGACACCAATGCCAATTGCAATAAAAAAGTGACTGCTCACTCAGCAAAAAATATCAATGAATCAAACTGAGAATATTGATTTATTGCTAAACTATTTTCATTGAAGTTACTAGTATGATCCCATTAAAAAAGTTGATTCAACAGCTCCAATTCTTCATCCTCAATTTCTGTCTCATTCGTATGGGCAATCTTTTCCCAAAAAAACAAAGAACTCGAACATCCAGCAAAGTACCTTCCACAATCTCCTGTTTTCCCGACATTTTCCGCCTCTAAATATTCGGAAAGATGGCTATTCGCAAAGACGGATCGGCTAATGCTAAAATTAGTTACAGCAAATAATCAGCAGTTAATTAAACCATAACCATCCATCCGAGAAATTGGCTCAACTTTGTTGTTTGTCAATTAGTTCAAATCATTAACCAGGAAAAACTTTGTCTAACAATACTCCGACACGCCACTCGCCCATTTGATCACATTACTTTTATTTAGTCATATATACTCAACTTACCTAAAGAAAAGCGTGAATAACTCTCCAGCAAGTCCGTAGCCATGATTCTGAAAAAAAATATATGATATGATATGATCATTATTTCATGATCATCATTAATATCATTTGATTAAGTAATTTACTAATTTAAAAATGTCCGTTTGTAAATAATCAGAAATATTATTGTCTTTTTTACTAAATCTGAAAATCAATTTATTTATTCATTATTCATGTTAGGTTAGCCTTCATTTTCATCGTCTTCATCCGAATCTTCAACCGAATCTTGCTCTTCTAAATTAGACCCCAAAGACTCTTCGAGTTGACTTTTCTTTTCTGCATCTGCACACATGATATCGTTTATCCTTTCTTCTATAGCATCCATCTCTTCGTTTGACAAGCAAAATTCATGATCAGCAATAAACTTCAAAAACTGGAAATAAATAATTATAAGATTAATTATTTCTACAACAAATTAAGATAAAATATAAAATAAAATTAAGCAAAACAAAGTTCATACCTTTGGATTTTTATTCCATGTTTCCATTTTTTGCATTTGATACAATGTGACATCATTTAGTCGATGAAGGTTATTAACGATCGCATTAACTATACTCTCACGAACGTTTAATGGCAATTTTCGACTTACACCTCGAAAGGTGCAAATGGAATTTAGCAATTCCCGCACTGTAGTTTTCGCATAAAATGCGTATTTAAATGGAACTTCAATAAGTGTAAATGCATTTGAATGATCCAGCTTGTATTCGTGGTCTTGTAGGGGACTGTAGATTTGTAAAATAAGAAATACCACACACTTATTATCAAAAAAATCAATCGGAGACTTTATTATCCGACTTCACTTATCATCCGTTACTTACCAATCTGTGCACTTTCCGCCAATCAAATGACGCTCCGAAGCCACTTTAATATCATCCTTTTTTGTATAACCCACATGAGTTCCAACAGCGAAATTTTCCAGGCACCACTGTACTACGTACACTTTGGCTTCCCTAAAAAACAACAATTAACATTACGAGTTTGTCGTACAAAAGACCAAATGACACCATCACAGGTTCAATTCGAATAGAGCATTAAAGATAAAAGCTTATTGGTCTTCCTCATAAAGTTCACAGGCTTAACTGACGAGTACGAAATCGTGCTAATACCTTTCAAAATATGCAAAACTTACCTATTTGCTTCTATTGGTACGAACCATCTTACTCCATTCCATATTTTTGAAAAAGTTAAAATTTATGAATAACATGTATTGTACCATTAGTTTGTCTTTTATAACAATTGTAACCCAACCGTAAAGGGCATGGCGGATACCGACAATGCTTATCAATGCTTCGAGCCCACACCTCATCCTGGTTGCACAATTTTTTGGAAGGAACCAACGGAAGTCGCACTGTTGAATATATAAAATTCACTACTTCGAAGCCTTTAAAAATCTGGACTTACCATCTAGCTCAATGCAATCGTGAAATGCAGGAAACACACCAGGTTCCAAACAAATTGCTCCAATACTGCAACCTCGTTCCCAAGTAGCACAAAACTGTTGAATAGCACACTGTTGTTGGCTATTTACACATGGAACTGCAATTCAAATAAAATGCAGACGCAGAAATGCATTAATTTGAGTACTGATATAAAATCGTGACTTAAGTGAAACTCACAGTTCTCGCTACGCCTGATTGATTTTTCGGTTGTACTTGATGTCAAAATCTGTTGAGCCGTATCGTTTTTGAAGGAATCACAAATCAAAAAGGACACAAAATTTACTAATTTAAAAATGTCCGTTTGTAAATAATCAGAAATATTATTGTCTTTTTTACTAAATCTGAAAATCAATTTATTTATTCATTATTCATGTTAGGTTGTACTTGATGTCAAAATCTGTTGAGCCGTATCGTTTTTGAAGGAATCACAAATCAAAAAGGACACAATTTTTTTACTCATTGCGTAGTGATCCATGTTCCAGTATGGATTGACACTGGGATTCAGTTCGATGCACTTCCCATTGCATGATGGTTTTGTACAAAAACGAACACAATGCTGGTTATTACGGATGGAAGATATTCGATTTTGCCAACGTGGGGGAAGGTCCACACAGGTTTTCCATTCAAGTAAATTGAAGGAATGGCCTTTAAACCAAGGTTTATCGTATACTACCACGACAAGAACAACCTCTGTCATACATAGGCTTAAATAAAACGCTATTGAGAATTTCATTTCAAAGTAGGTATAAACCAAGTTATCCGAAAAATAAATAATTTAACAAAATGTTTTATTTTTCTGTCTACCAAAGACGAATTGAAGAGTCTTATTCGTGGTAACGGTTGAATTGATACTGACTGTGACTTGAAACTCTCACCACAGGCATGGTGTGGTACTAACAAATAAACTGAAACCCGACCTTTAATAATATTAACTACATCCAAATAAAGGAAAAGTCTATGCTAAATTTAATACCCACACCATTTAACATAGCTTATCCTTTATTAAGAGTCCTCTGCTCTTTATTTACTAATCCAACACCACTCCTAGCTACCTGCCGAGAAAATGAAGAAATTGAGATGTCGCGACTTTCGGTTGGACTAGAAAATGCAGAGTTAATACTCTGGAGCTCATCACATGCATGGATTTTCACATGCATGGTCTTTTCACATGCATGGATTTTTTTAAAAAAAGAGAATTCTAGAATGGATGATCTAGATTTCAATTAAACAAAGTAATATTTTTTGCAAGATTAGTTGTGAATGACATTTTATGAATTTGGACCCCCAGTGACACTTCATTAAATTAGTAAATTACTTAATGAAAGATGGTTTTTTCAAGAAAAATCAAATAAGACACTAGTTTTGTTACTAACTGATATCTCCAGGTTTTCCTCAAGTATGCGCTAAAAAATATGGGATAGGACTTACCTGCAGAGGAAAGTCGTGCGTTTCGCAAATGGTTCTTAAGAGACAGGACTTGCCCCCGAGACCAAATGCCTCCAAAAACTTTTCCAGTTTAGGTAACAGGGCCAATCTTTCTGCTCGAAAGGTTGCCTGGCTAATCAAAGAACTTTGTTTTTCATCAAGATGATACTGATGGTTGTGGCGGTGTCCATCCAATTCCGTAGGTTTTGGACCTCGTCCTGACCGTAAGAGTGCTTTGTTGTGGTCCAATAATTGCTCAACACTTCGCTTCTGAACGAAATGTCCGCCTACGGTCAATTAATTTGAATGAAAAAAGTCAAAGGCTGTTAACAAAACTATTATTTCTCATTCTGCATAGATGTGTAACAGGATAGAAGGAGACTCACCAGGGAAAAGTGGACCGTAGTATGGTGATGGAGGATAAGGTCCCGGTGGGGGTGGCTCGGGTATTTTAAGCTTGTCGAAGAATACTGAACCCAAAATGAGAATGTATTAGCGAAGCTATTCGATTGCTTAATTAAGTTAAAACCAATCTATAAACTAAATATGCGAGAACAAAGTTTGCATGAACCATACCTGTGATTGGCATTGACACCTGCAAAATGCATACACATCAGGTAATTTGCAAATTTTAGGTTCTATAACTAATTGATCACATTACTTGATGTATGCATACCTTTGAATTTGCACCAGCCCATTTTGGCATGTGAGGAATTGTTGTTTTGAATTGAGGAACAAGAATGAGGATTATGTGATTCAGACCAAATATAGCGTGAGGTGGTGCCTCTGCAGGAGTCACTGGGGGTGTGTTTTGTGGTGGTGGATTTGGCAGTGTGTTTCCTGTGTAATTTAATTTATCAGGCGTGGACGACTACTTTATTAATTCATATGAACAATGAAGAACCTTTATCTGTAAATTACCTGGTAGTGCTGCATTTGCTGCTTCAGATCCACTACCCCCACCTGGACCTCTCACCCCAGTTGGACGTGCGGGTATGGCTGGTTTTGGAGGTGCTGGCATATTAATTGGTATCGAAGGTTCACTATCTTGTCCAATTGTTAGGGGTAGAATTAGTTGAAGAAAGTAAAATGCTATCTTAATTTCCATTTTTGAAGTTAAACTCTGTTTATTAAGTAACTTAGACCAGCGTGGTGGAAGTCGTGTGCATACTGAAAAGATTTTGGAACAAAGTATAGAATACATGCCAAATGTGTAATTAAGTTTCGTAGTTAAGTTTTTTTCATTTTCCCTAAAAACTGTTAAATAAAAGGACATTTTCTTAACACGACTAGATATGAATATACATAACTGAAGTCCACACTACGTTATCTCATCCCACATCAAATTATTTTGTCATTTGTGAGCACTTGAAGTTAACGGGTTCCCCTAAAGATAGAAGGACAAGAAGTTTTGTTTCCGTGTCCTTTTTCACGAGCGA
>JAAXNX010003510.1:0-10554 GCA_036491905.1 Folsomia manolachei
GTTGCTCGTTCACGATCCTGAATTCCCGAGGGTAAATTTCCAGGATTTTGTGAAACACGCGGATACAAACAAAGATGGTAAAGTTAGCATTGACGAAGCTGTGGCATGGTTTACTAAAACCATTAAAAAGTAAATAGACCATCATCCCATCTTTTAATCAGAGTTACAAATAACAATGTGGCAATTAACTTCCATGTTTTTGGCTTAACCATGAATTTAAATATCAGTAAAATTCTCCAAATGTGCACAACTCAAATGATAATAATCCCAATTGGAAATAAGAGATTGAATAAATTTACATTCGTCAATTAAATAAATGTCAAGTCATTCTTGTACTAATTTCATTTTAATTGATTTTATTTTATTTTATTCCTTATTGAAAAACGTGAGTAATGCTTTACTCCATTCAACTTTTTCCTGGCTGGTGGACGTAGATGGAGTCTGGTGTATTCGTTGTGACTCCGCTCCCTATTGGATTTCATGACCAATCCATAAATGAAAGCCAAGTTTTTTGAGACTTTTCGGCTAATAAATAAATAAATAACTCAATTACAAACGGAATTAAATTAATTCCACATAATTCAAGAATGTTCATTTACATAGTTCTAGGATAACATCATGTACGAAAAGGATCAAGAGCTTATCCTCATAAGAACAATCCGGGGGTAATGTTCCACTTCGCCTGGATACTGCAAATATTAAGAATTACGAGTATTAGATGAATATTTGTCATATTCCAGTCTTATACTTGTCAGTGTGACTTAAATTTCTGTGATTTTTATTTACCGAAATGTAAAATGAGTCATGCCAAGATAATCTTTGGCTTTAACTAAAAACCAGGAAAACAAAAAAAGAACGTCGTCCTCCCCGACAAGAGAACCTTACTGATGGACTAATCCATTTTTATTGAAGGATTGAGAGAAATGTGCTTCATTTTATAGTCCAGCACAAAAACTGGAGCAGCCACCACCACCTTTGGATTTAGTTATGGTGTGTCGAGCACTAATTGCAAAATCCACAGAATTTATTTACTACTTTGGAAAGCGACCTGGAAAGAGGCGAGGCAGGATATGCCACGTAAAATAAGGAAGTTAAAACTGGGTCAGTATTTTTTCGGCCCATTTATTTTATTTTGCGCACCCTGTTGGATGCAAGATTATCATTCATTGTAACCTGTAAACTAGGAAATCATTTACCACACAAAATTTAATGGGATTTCTGACAAATTTTAACAAATTATCCGCGACGACATTTTAAATAAAATCTAAATTATGAAATTTCGGAATGTTTAAAACAATTCACGTTTTAATATGATTTTGGATGTACAAGGAATATAAACACAATCATTCTACTGCCATGTAATAATGTCACAAAATAATCAAATTCATGGCATTGCTTATGGTAATATTTACTAAGGTTGTAAATTCCGTAGGAATCAATAAATCTAAACAATAATCGCACACTTCATCTGCCAGTTTCCAGTGTGGCCAACACTAGAATTAGACAAATTTTGTAAGTAAAATTCCAAACAATCCTTTCATTAACACAAATCAGTGTGATATGATTTCATGAGAATGAATTGGTTCCAGTAAAAACGAAGGAATCGGAGGTAGTAGGATGATGCCAGGAATTGTCGTCTAATCGTGTAACGGTCACAGCCAAATTTCCTTATTTTTTGCAGATCATTCAGCGCGGTCCAGGTCAAATCCGGTGACCTGTGAAATCACCGAAATTATAATTTAATAAATTCTTTATTAAATGTGTTCCCCTTTGCTTACCCTGTTCTTTAGAAGCGCAAAAAACAAGTCTGGCATTCCAACTTTACAAGGTTCCTCGTATCGTTAACCTACAGTAAAGAATTGGTTGTCAATAAGATACAACGTAAAAATTACATTAAGTTATTTTATTCGTAAGCTCGTTTTAATTACTTAAAATATGGTCCAACTTTCCTCTTCCCGAGAGGACACTGTATTGATGGACTAATCCATTTTTATTAAAGAGAATGAGGCCAGTTCTACTCCTTTTATAGTTTTGATTAAGACCAGGACTTCCTCCTCATTCAATGGATTTATATTCAATTGGACATTGATTCGCAGGCAATCATAGGGCGTGTCCAAGAAGTCGGTAGACTATTTCACACATCCCAGACTGCCTTTGAATCCAATGCTATCCATAATACTAAAAAATGAAGCTTGTAAAAAAGTTGAATAATTTTTAGATTACTATAAAACACTAATCTTCCGGTTTTGCAAGCAGCTCTCCGTTTTTTGTTCATGGATCACACAAAATTAATGTATGCTGAACGCAGTAATTTGTATTAATTAATTCATTTTTTAAAGTAATGGACAGCAGGTAGTATATTTCCAACAATTCAAGTTCAGCAGTCAGTTCAGGACGTCAAACAAGACGTCAGTTGGGGAAATGGGCACATTGACAATTTCTAACTTAATAACTCAGCTTGCACTGAGGTAACTGTTAATTGATTTTGCTATTTGTATTATCACATTAAAGTTGCTGCCAGCTGCCGGTGCAGTGTTTGATCATCACTCGACAAAACAAATAATTAAACAATATTCATATTCTTGTTTAAGGCAAATACTGCGAAGCAAATGAGATCTAAATACATTTTCTCCTTAATGGCACAGACAGCTAAGTGTCAATTCAAATATTTAGTTTTGCTAATATTCTCTTCAGAGTATGTAACTTCCATTAACAATGTTCTGAGATAATTGCAAATAAATATAATTTCTTGTTTTCGTTAATTTACTAGTTCATAAATTATTTACGAGTGCACATAAATTTAGACTAAGCTGGCCAGTGTTGCTTTTCAAAATGAAGAAAATGTTGAAATTTTGTGTAATTCTTTATTTTATTTTGTCGTCATTCCCAACAAATTCTGAGGTCTTCGCAGAATCCCAACTTGTTGAAATCATTTTCAATTTATATCCGTGTTTCATCAACATTGTCACCTTTGGCCAAGAAAACTGTGTCCTTCTCAACCTACTTCATTCCCATCCTCAATCTACTCCATTCCTATTAAATGACGGATTGAAATCTTTACCTAATCAAGTTTTTATCAGAAAAACCTTATTTTGTGTCGTGAACATCATGTTATTCCCTGAAAAACGGAAACCCATCACCTTCGGAAACACAATTTGGATACCACTTGTACTATTCCGAACTGCTCCACATTACGACCACTACGCGCCCGCTATTTACAGTCGCTACAATAAAATAAAAGAGACAGAAACCCAGTCATTTTTCGTCGGCTTCTCCCAACAGCTCATGGAACAACATTTTCTTCTCCTTGTGACAGAAACTTTGCCATCGAGATGGTTCCCAGATTTAAAATCTTCTCGGACCGATTTTATTCAGTCAATTTTTATCCTTCGCTTTGACCACGACCAGTATTTGGCTTCCTTAACTTATTTATGTCTCTTCTGTCAACCTCTGCATGACCTGGTCATCCAAATCCCAGTCTCTTCGATGCTCAGCTCCAATCTCCCTCAAGTCTTGACTCAGATCGAAACCCAGATTTATGGCCACGGTTCCAATTCTTATATCGACCTAAAATCTCACGGAACCCAAACCGATTTCAAGCTCATATACGACGAGGATTCCTTCACCGATACAATCTGGCGAGAACCAGTTTCTCCCTTTGAAATTTCCAAGAGTTTCCTAAACCTGGAAAATGTTGTCATGACCTTTCTCCGGGAAGCCTTAACCTTGACTTCCTTTCCAGAAATTCAGACCAATCTTGCCACCTTGGGTTTCAATGCGACCACTCTTCTCGCCAGAAACACCGTGATTTCCATGCGTAGACCTTCCATCGAATTTGAAGAACTGCAAGTGGAGCGAATAAATTACAAGAAAGCATTTCTTGTCGTGGATGATATCACCTATAATTTCGTCACGTGCGACTCCGTGTCCATAGATTCAACTCGACTATCCTTCGCTGCCAACATTGTATTTTTCTATTCTCCATTCCAGACTTGGCTCTGGCTGGGAACACTTACCCTTCTACTTTGTATTCCGGCAACACTCTGGTTGTTTGCTGTCAAAACAAAAGTCTCGTCTCAGAAATACAGGTACAATTCTCCTCCTAATAAATTTGCCTCATTCCCCTCCAACTTTCACTGGAGTCTCGCCAACCTCCTCGAGAATGGTGGTAATGTGCGCCTCCAATCCCAACTGCGACTCATGCCACCAACTTTTGCTACCCTGACCTACACTCTTCTCTCCAGTTGGTGCATTTACCTATTCTTCCACAACAACCTCTACAAAGGCGTCCTCACCTCCAGTGAAATGTCTCAGAAACCTCTGTCCAGTAAATGGAATAGAATCGTGGATCTCATTGATTTCGCTTACGTAACTCCCACAATTCCCGAGAGATGGCGTTTCCTGAACATGTCAACCCGGGCCATACAACGAACCCATTTTGGAAACAGTTTGGCCGTAACTATCAAACAACTCAAGGCTGCCGGGTTACTGGGCACATTTAACTTTCCCTATTTGCTGACCATCTTTACCTCCTCCTTTGGCGTGGTTGACCTAGGTCATCGCGGTTGGAGAGCGGAGAATAAGTCGGCATTTTATGATTATGTTAAGTACTGTAATAGAACCGCCTTCATTGACATGAGTTACAGGGTGGATTCATTCTACCAATTCTTTAAAACAGAGGCGAGGAGTCGCGGAGATAAAATTGTGTTTATGAAGGGATCTGACTCTTTTCTGCAAACCAGTTTTGGCTGGACTTTTACCCTTTATAGTAAAGTTGTACTGGGCCGGCTTTATAACAAACTCGGAGCTATGGTGCACTCGGGGATTTATGGACTTTATAAAAAGTATTATGAATCAAACAGTAGAATGATTGTTGGAGGCAGGGGTGCTAAAGGAGGGCATATTTCGTATAGGCCTCTGACTTTTAGAGGAAAAATTGCAAGTTTATTCTTGCTTTGTTGGATGTTATCTTTAGTAGGGATAATTATATTTGGGGTGGAATATTGGCGAGGTTGGAGAAGAAAAAGAGCAGGAAAGTTTCAGTATATTCATTAATTAAGTAACAGAAAGAGGATTAAGATGAAGAAATAAAACTTAAGTAGGCTTAAGTACACTTGTAATTATTAGACGCAGAAATAATTCTATATTCAGTTTATTTTAATAAATTTATCACAATTTTATTCCTGATTGCAAACAAAATATAATACTATAACTTTTAACTCTTTTATCTCTCCACCGGAATGATGAATGCGGATCGAAATGGATGTCAGGAGTGTCGCCGAATTTCTGTCTTTCAGTGCCAAGTTGTTGATATATAAATTCATCTGTAAAAAAATAATTCAAATCATAACAGTACATGAAATGACTGCAGTATGTCCAAAGTATTTAGCTTACTTAATTCAGCAATGACAAGATTGAATCGTTTCCATCCGGTCACTGTTAAAGATTCAATCAATTCGGCCAACAACTACTAGGATGCCCGTTACGACGAGCGACTACAGGAATTGTACTTCATTGCTCAGTAACAGGACGGTGACAAGTTCAAGCCAAGTTGATCCTGACGTTGGGCCAATCAATCGAAAAAATTAACACTCTCCCTGATAGGACCTTACTGATGGACTAATCCATTTTTATTGAAGAGCTTCTGGTAAATACGCGTCGTTTTATAGTCCACAAAAAACTAGAACAGCCACCACCATCCAATGGGTGAAGTATGCAGTTATTACAAAATTCGCAGATCTTATTAACTGATTTAGAAAGCGACCTAGAAAAAGTTGTGTTAAGATATGCCACGTAAACCAAGCAAGTAATCTGGGTCAGTCTTCTTCCGGTCAATTGTTGTATTGTGTGTATGTTTGAATTTAGACAGAAATATATGATTGCCCACAACAGGCCGCATTCTCAAATGGAATATATTTTAATTTAAGAAATGTGAAAATATGAACAACTCTTGTCTTGCATATCATACATTAATATATTTAAACGTGCAGGAAGTAAATACTCAAACAATTCATCCTTCGAAATAAATGCCTAAAAATTAACCCCTGCTTTATTAATCACCCACAATTATTCAGCTCTTATTACAAAAATTAATTTAAAAAAATCTTGACTTGAGACTTGAGTTTTTTGGATACCCGCATCAGCTGTGTTGGGGTCACGCGAATGCCCATTATCATCCATATGTCTGGACTACTATACTAATAAATATGAAACAAACAAGTTTTTATTTTAACGTTCATGATGTCTCATAATTTTTTTCTAACCTCGTAATTATCACGGCCACCAGTTTTATTGCTGACTTAATTGGAGGTCATTCGGGTAGTCCATCCTTCACCTGTCAAAACAAAATGGAATTGTTAAATGGAACAGTTTGTCACCTATTTAATCACTTACATTTAGAAAAGGGGATTCCATTTTACCGGAAGTTTCCTTTTCCGGTAAAAGGACACTGTACTGATGGACTAGTCCATTTTTATTGAGGAGAATGAGGCCACTTCAACGCCTTTTATAGCTTGGATAAAAACCACGACTTCCTCCTCATTCACAATGGATATATTTTCTATTGATAGTGAGTATTGAATGCATTGTAATTAGTTTGGTGAAATTATGTTGTTTTAAAAATGTGACATAGAAATCATATCATGGCAAACAATGCATTTCCTGGTCATTTATTATTCTCATTTTTTTGTAATTGTTACCACGGCCACATTTTGGCAACTGTCAATGTCCAATAACTCTCATTCTTCTATTTTTTTAATTATTCTAAGTTGATTGTTTGGATTCTGAAAAATGTAACGGAGAGAAATGTCAGTCACAAAATCAACCAGTATTTAACTCGCATTCATTTAGAATTTGCGAAAATCCTGAATTCAGGACGAAACCCCGAAATTCTTTAAATCCAATGGAAATGTGAATTGCGTGATTTAAAGACATTAACAAAAGAATGCGTCCTTTTTCTTAAAACTCTATTTAAATTGAGTTTACTTGTATTTTCTGTCTAACCTGTTTTCATTGATTAATCTATCCAATCGCAAAATCACTTCAATATTTGTTTTTTACTCTATTCCAGTCATATTGTCTTAAACCAGAGTACATAAATGTTGGCTTAACTTCGGTTTATTCTATCACTTATGCGAAACACAAAAACGAACTCTTTTCCAAACTGCTACAAATTTACAATGTCTCTATGCCTCCTCAATAACATTTGCAATAAATAACTCATGCTCAATGATTCCCAGTTAATCTCAAGTGCAGAAACAACATTATTTAATTAACTACCACTTAATTCTGTTTATCTTATTCCAACACATTTTCAAACAAGCTGTCATCATCTAGTTAACCATGCCCTTGCCAATAATCGTAACCAGCAAATTTATTTTAAAATCGATACTTTTACTTCTTTATCTTCAGTTGTTTGCAGATACTTTAAAATCCATAAATTCAGTCTCAATTTTTTTACAAAGGTAAGAACAGATTTTTAAAGTATTGTTCATTTACGTAGTAATTAAAAATTAAATTAATTGAGGCTGTAGCCATGTTAAGACTCGTTTAAAACATGCTTTTATTTGCACCAATTTCATAACCAATTCATTTGAGAATAAGAATATTTTTTGAGCAGTTGGAAATTAACTCAAACTATGTTTAAACTTTAATATTTTTTTATTTATATTTCTGCAGATGAGTAAAAATCGCACCTCATACGAAATATGGGAGATTGAAGAAGCTTCCCTTAAATTGACAACTCTCAAGGATGGTGAATTTGATGTCTCGGAAATTCCTGCATGGCTGGAAAGCCTCGACTACATAGCAACCCAGGAGATGTTGGCGGAGTATAAACGCTTTCACACGGAACTATTTCAAGGGAAGTTAACTTGAAGATGGCCATTGCAGGGATGTACTCAGTTAAAGATACACCCAAACTTGTAGAGATTTTTGTGAATGCATGTGACCGGAATAAGGACGGCTTTATTGACGAAAAGGAACTCAAAGTAATTATTGAAGTGTTGCTCGTTCACGATCCTGAATTCCCGAGGGTAAATTTCCAGGATTTTGTGACACACGCAGTTGCTCGTTCACGATCCTGAATTCCCGAGGGTAAATTTCCAGGATTTTGTGAAACACGCGGATACAAACAAAGATGGTAAAGTTAGCATTGACGAAGCTGTGGCATGGTTTACTAAAACTGTTAAATGAAACTTTGCTTCTGTCAATGTCTGCAATCTCGATTTTTCTGGATATACTCGCAACTCAAGGAAATTTTAGCTAAAATCAGTTCTTGGTTGTTTTTCTGTAAAAAATGTAGAAATCTAAATGGCTTATAGACTTAATGAATCAAGTTGCAATTAGCTCAGTAACGTATTTCTTATATTCATGTCAAAGGCCTGTAAAATTAATAAATTTATTTGCAAATCTAAAGAAAGAATTATTATAACTTCTAGCGACTGGATATATGTAATTGATAAGCTTGCTTAAAAATTTTCTTTGCATTTATCAGAAATCAATTGAAGCACCGATTATTTTAAATTATCATCGTGACAGTTTACTATTTAACTGGAGTAATAAAAAAATTGCGAAACTAGTGGATTTGATCTTTTCACAACGTTCTTTAATTGTGCAGATTAAGTTTAATCAACAATGCCAAATAACGTATGTAACCGGCATTATCACAGTCCAAAGAAATATGTTTTCTATTCCTAACTACATAAATGAGACTGATAGTGAGTCCAGATCACGACAGTTTCTTTGATTGCATGTATGCCACAACAAGCCATGAATGAAATTGACCTTGATCTTGAACTCTTACTTTAGTAAATCATTTATTGCATCAGTTCAATCACAACGTATTTTATCCATTCCAGCAAAATGTGTTCTCTACTCTCAACGTATTTATTGCCCACATAACAACTTCAAGGATATAAAAGTAAAACAGAACATTTAAACACAGCACATTACTGATTTACGCTCAGCCTGAGTTGTACATAATTTACAATTTGCATTAGCAATAAACATTTTGCAAAATGAAGTGCAAAATCCCACAAGTCGAAGGACCCTGGGAACAATCTGGTTACACTTTTAAAACAGCTGGGCCCTCAGAATATCCCATAATTTCCCAATTTCTCTCCAAATACTACTATCGTGACGAACCAATCACGGTATTCCTGGGATATTCCGACGCAAAAGCGAAAGACATGGATGATGTAGTCAAACAATTTTTGGAGGACAGTCTCTCCATTTACGCCATTCATGACCAATCTGGAGAGGTCAGGAATCACTTCTATTTTATTTTAAAAATCAAATCCAGAAACTTGACCACTTTACAGGTCGCCGCTGTCCGGATCGCGTACGACTCTCGTCGCAAGATGAATTTAACGTCAACCTACAAATCTCGAGACAACTTAAAAGTTCAAATTGCAAAGGATACTCTCCTTCGCCTGGGTACAGAGGCGTTATCTACCCGTTACTCCAATCCTATTTACGCCATGGGATTCCTCTCCTCCGTCGCGACTACGCATCGTGGGAAAGGTCTCGCATCCGAGATTTATGTGAGGTCCCTTCTCCAATTTAAAGAGAGAGGATTCACCCTGACAAGAAACTTCTTCTCGAGCAAAGTCACCATGAAAATTGTGAGCCGGTTGGGGTACGAGGAACTGAGTCGGGTGTATATGGGCCAGTTAAGGGATGAAGATGGTGAGCTAGTGTTTGAAGGAGCGGATCCAGATTTTTATTGCGTTTTCATGACCAAGTCGCTGATGATAGATGTAGATGATAGATGTAAGAATGGCGACTCAAAATGCGACAATGCTAACTAAATTTGGCCAATATTATATTCGAAACATGATCAATACGATACNCCAAGTCGCTGATGATAGATGTAGATGATAGATGTAAGAATGGCGACTCAAAATGCGACAATGCTAACTAAATTTGGCCAATATTATATTCGAAACATGATCAATACGATACAATTACACTTTAAGTGTGTTGTCACAACCAAGTAAAAAAACTATCAAAGGATAAATTAGAATAAATAATGAGTTTTTCAACACTAAAAATCAAAATGTTGTGCTAAATTTTACTTGAATTTTTACTCATAATAGGAGTTGTAGGACAAGGATAATTTTCTAGTCCGCATCAAAGCATACAAGCTCTTACAGACTTCATAGCAGATTTGAGGAAGATGAGAAAACATATATCGGTCAATCAGCATGTTTCGTATTGAGTTTCATTAAAATGGGTTGATTCAAATAGCCTAAGTACTGGCTATGTTTTGCATTATACCGTATAAGTTATTTTGTGTCTTAGCATTTATTATGTTAGTACGAGGAAAGGCCATTAAGTAGTGCGAACACCAATTTATCCCCATCCAGGAGAAGAATTTGGAGATTGACTTTAGCTAGTATTAAACCTTAGATTGTTTGCGACTTAACACAAAAAAATATATGGAGTTATGTCCAGGGGTTATTTTTTCTCAGTCATTCTAGAAAAAGCTCGATAACCAAATTACTTACGCGATTTTTTTACGAATTAAAGATATTACTTCTAAAATACTAATGT
>JAAXNX010003511.1:0-10554 GCA_036491905.1 Folsomia manolachei
TATACTCGCTACGCCACACCACTGCCACAACGCCATTTGGTTGAGATAACAGTTACACCCTTAGGCCGACGGTCACGAGTATTCAGAAATAGAGCCAATGGAGGACCGTTGGATCGTCAAGTTGAACCCCAACCTGCGTTCTCAATTCCTATTATTCCGCCTCTACTGTCGCAGCCGTCGCCCGTCTATCTGCTGTGCAGTAAAGAAGGGTACATTCCATCCCCTGAACCACCACCACCATCCCCTGTTCAGCTGCCTTTCGAGGATGTTTGGGATGAGGATCTGATAAAAAGTCCTCCATCCCCTGTTCAACTGCCTTTCGAGGATAACTGGGATGAGAGCGTGATCGAAAGTCCTCCAAGATGCTCACCCGCCGTCGATGCTCCACTCGTCCTAATATCCTTGCAAAGAATTTCAGATATCGACAAAGAGGATTTGAAAGAACGGAAAGACTACAATTTAGTTGATTTGTATAAGACACCACACGTTAATGAGGGTGGGATTCTTGGCAGGAACTTTGACGGTATATTATTGATGGGCAATGTTAAACTAACTTGGAGAAGTTTTGGGGAGTTTACACCTGACAATATCTCTGACCCATATCGAGATTATATGAAGGAGCTGAAGAAAATGGAAGGCCGGAGGGTTCCTTATCATGGGAGGTCACCCCAGGTAAGTAATGTACATGTTGGTGGAAGTATTCATTACAAAATTATTAAGCAATGTCAGTTAAAAATTATGTGGTTTTCATAATTTTGAATGTCGCAGATCGGGAGGAGAATGAGCACAATGAAGTTTATTTCCAACGCTTGCCGTGGTGAAGAGTACTGCATGGAGACATTAACACATGCAATTTATTTATATGATCGCTTCTCAGATGGAAATGATATTGCGGTATATTAGTTATGCGATTTTAATGATAGCTTGATTTGATAAAGGTTGGGATCGAGTTTTTATCTGGATTGTTTTGTTACAGGAGGACCAAGTTTGCGTTGTTGCTTTAGTGTGCGTGGTTATAGCTGCCAAACTGGCGGAAAATGACAGGTAGGGTAGAATCAGTTTGGATGAAGACGGCTAGTTTTAGAGCCCTTGGATTGTATTTGATGTTTTTTTGTTCATAGTCGGTCTCCAACACCCAAAGAAGTCCATCGTCGATACATTAAGAGGGGCACTAACATGTCCTTCAAACTGTTTTTGTCTTTAGAACTGAATGTTCTAAAATTTTTCGATTATCACATTCTTTCTCCTACGGAGGTCCATTTTGTTGACTGTTTTTTGCTGTTTGGCTTAGACGGTATGTTAACTATTAATTCTCAGTGTACAGTATTTAAAAATCTAATCCGTTTCTTGTACATAAATGATAGGCTACGGAACAGATATATTTAAGGAACTATACAAGTTCCAACATAAAAAATCTTACACAGGAAATCAGTCGGATATATTGCTAGAGCTCTACGACTGTACTAGTCGTTTATGCAAAATCATGGCTATTAGTAAGTAACCCCTCTGTTGGATATGCATTCAAATTGTCTGGCTAGCTTGAATTTATGTATTATTTCTTTATAATAGTGATGCCGTCTCCCGCACATCAGTCGTCTTTGACGGCTGCCGGGATTTTAATGTTTGCTCGCCGGGAGTGTAATTTGAACTTTTGGACTCAAAAGGTATGCATGATTTTTATTTAGGCTTGAGTAACACGATTTACAATATATGAATACTTAAAAAGAATATTTTTATAGCTTGTAGCAGTAACCGGTTATGAGTTTGTCGTGGTGCTGAACCTTTTGAAGACGGTTGTAGAGCCTTGCGTTCGTGACTACTGTGATTTAGGACTGTTGGGTCCTTTTCCCAACCACCCTCGAAGAGAGCCGATATTTGTTAATTTTTTCAATTTTAATAACAACGCCGTCATTTCCATTTGAATTATTTCAATACGGCGAATCTAAATTTCTTATGATGGTTGTTAATTTATTTGATGTTCTCAATTTGTATTATGAATGGTATTGCAGAGCAGGACAAGTGCATGTTACAGATAATAGAGTTTCGTTTTCCAATTTATAAAGTTTAAATTAAATGTCATAGCTGATATTGTGAATTATCAATTGATGTTAAATTATCTTGTAAATAGCAAAAGAAATTTGATGTCTCAGAGAGTCATAGTTTATTACCTATTGGTACTTATAATATAATCACGTTGGTTATACCTTGTGTTGTGGTTGCAACAATAAAAATGAATACTCAAACAAAACTTTGTAAAAATAGAACAAATATATTTACTTTATTTATTAAAATCGAAGCGAATAAATATTACCTACTGCTCATGAAATGCATGCGTCTGACTAGGTTCACAATTCACTAGATCTTTTTATTTCTACTGGGTATATAAACTTTGTGCGGCAGATAAGCTAAGCTGCCTCGAATCCTTGGGCCTTTTAAGTTAATTGAATATGGCAAAATGGATGGCTGTCTTAAAAAGATTCCTTTTCCACCTGGCGTGTGAACTCTAATTCGAACTCTGTCTCCTCTCCCAACTGTTACCGCGACCCATCCTTGGAATAACATTTAAATTTTAATTTATTGAACATAATGGTAGTAAATTTCCATGAGTTGTCAGTGTACCTGCCGAGGAAAGAACAATGTCCCCACAGCTGTAGGAATGTCTTTCTCCAAACATCGTAAAGTCTGCAGAAGATAGGGCAGGAAATTTTGATAAACGATCTAAGCCTCCTTCGGGAACACCGAGGACATGTGTACCAAGTGCCTAGAATAAATAATATTTATAATATAAACATACTAAAATTACTAAATGAACATAGGTACACACCTTTTTGTAAAAGTAATCCGCGTCAACTGTTTCTACAATTGTTATTGGAATGTAGTCGGAACAGTAAACAGTATAACGAATTGGCTCAGTCCCATCCATGTAGTCAATTCTGGCCAAACCACCCAAAAATAATGATAACCCACCCTTGATGAAATAGGATCTTGGTTCAATCAGACTTTTTGGTAGAGTTTTCATAAGTTCCGATAATGTCAGCAAGTCCAAGAGCTTACAAACAAAGAATAAAATCCAAAAGTTTAGGAAATGACATTTGTGAGTAATAAACTTGTTTTTACTTACTTGATTTTCATTGACAACGCCTGGAGTGTCGTAACACCATTTGCCTTGTATTGAGGGTTCATTCGGATTCCATTCTCCAACTTTGGGTATGTGCCTTGGTGGGTATCTATCATGGCGAAAGGGATCCGTGACAGCTTTTGATTTAGAGATTTCTTTGAATGTATGTTTGCTAAGAAAGGTGCGACCGACGGTGCCCGTTAAAATTCCTAGTTTAGCATCCTTTGTTTCACGAATCATTCTTTGTGTTTCAGTGTCATGAGGTATTCGGTCAATAGCTTCTTTATTTAAGCGTGAATACCGAATGGCACTCTTCCAAGGATCGGGTCTCATAATTGGAAACTAATGACAAACAGATTGTTTAAAATAACAGTATTTAGATTTAAACAAAGATAAAAAATGTGCACATTTTATTGTTACCTTGAGTAAATTAAGAGTTGTTCCTGGCCAGTTGGATATTGTTGCAGTTTGAACGAAGTCCACAACATCAGGTTTGCATAAATCTGATTGTATTAATGCATTGAATAGAGATGATTTCCCAACATTGGTGCATCCCATTATGAATATATTTCCTTTCGATATAAATAAATAAATAGATTAATACAGATAGCATGAGTAGCTTCAGTATGCTCATTTTGCACATGCTAGGTCAATATTTACTAATTATTAATATATATTGATTTATATATAATTGTTATGTTTTTTGTACCTTTGGATCCCCACAAGTCATGAATTTTAGTTATAAGATTTTCAATCCCATATCCAGTCGTAGCACTGATCACCGTGGTATGAATAATTTTTGCGGAATCAAGCCCAGCCTCCCTCGCAGATTTATACAGACTTTCTTCAATTCTTTCCAAATATTTTTTAGAATCTCGTGGAATTAAATCTACTTTATTCCCAACAAGAAATACGGGACGTTTTGTACCTAAAACAAACGCCACCATTAGTCACTAACTTCAACAGAATGACATAAATATCAAAATTAAAATTGATGACAAGTCAGACACCAGGACTCACCAATGATGTCAATAATTCCTGGCCAAATACTGCAAGGAAAGTCTGTAAGATCCACAAGGAGAAGGACCATATGCGAAATGTTGTTCAAGTTCTCTTAAAACTTTGGGATAGTCATCCGGCCCAACGTTAACATTCAATGCGGTATTATACGTCTTTAAACAGTGACATCTCAAGCATAGCTCCCTTCTTAAACGATCCCTCAACATTTTAAACCTTTCACTAGACATATACCTTTAATTTGAAGGGATACACAAATTATACCAAACATATTAATAAATATGTTCAAAAATCCACTCCTACCACCCACCCAGGAATTGAAGAATCTTGACAATGCAACACAGCACCACACCCTCCACAAGGAACATTGCTGGGTGGAATGGAACGATTCGGAGTTCCATGCTCATGTTTTATCATTGCCAACTTATCTTCAAGAGATTCCTCAACATCATCCTTGTCAGATAACACTTCTTCCAAATCCACGCCTGCTTTCGCCAGTCGACTCGCTTCACTCACATATTTGGAGGAGACCTTCTCAAAATCTTCTTCGACAACAAATTCCATTTTAACCACGGATTGGAACGGGAAAACCGGAGAATCTGAAACTTCTTCATTACATTCATTAAAGCGTAATGAATCCAAATAACCTTCTTCCTCTTCTTGAGTCGATTCTTCAAGATCATTTAAATACTTTGCGGAAATTGGAGGACTCATTAAACTTTTTCCCAGTCGTTCCACCGCAGTTACAGAATTCTTCAGGGCATTTTCTCGTAACCGATATCTAAACATTACAAACGGAAACCTTAGTTTCTCTTTGGTTGGTAATTGAATGACAATAAATTACTAAAAACTACTTTACTTGAACGATCTCTTGGGCTGGTGTTGCTGAAGGTATGAGCTGTAAACAACTTTGTCGATCCATGACACGTCCAAATTTCCTTTATTTTTTTGATATTTCTTGTAATCTTGTAACCTTTTGAAAAGCCTTTCCGAAGCGGATAGCTCAGATTTTAAAGATTTTATTAAAGTATTTAATACAGGCATAACTTATAATTTTAATAATTTTTTAATTAAAATATTCCAGAGAAAGGCACATGTATGCAACTAGTTCCCGGCGGAGAGGGTTTTTTTCTTGGGGAAAGGAACACTGCAAAATTAAATGACAAGGTTTTTTTCATAGAAAACTTAAACCAATGAATTGATAAGCTTCTTAGGGCACAATTGGCAGGATTAGGTAACTATTTTTCTTTTAAACCTTACAAACAATTATGAGTTTGAAGTGCATGCAAATTATGTAAATGAGATGTTGATGGTTATCCATTAATGTTTGACAAACGCGTGGCATTTTATAATGTTTCAAATTTACTCTTATCATTTGTACGGCAGTCATTTTTCCTAATTGTGGTAAATATTTTGAGTTAAATTATAAATTTTTGTCTTTTTCCAGGAAAAAAACCTTTCCCGTGAGGCATTTTCCCATGAAAAAAAAGTACTACCACCAGCCGCCAAGCTATTTGAATGGGTTTCCTCACTGCTGTGAGATGACTACCATAAAATAGAAATGCTTATCTTTTTTGTGGAGGTGTTGGCAGACTTATCATCTTAATAAGGTTATCAAGAGAAGGGAGTTGACTACACCCTACTTGGGTGTGGTTGGGGGTGGGTGTCTTCTACTTAAAGTCATTCGTACCTGGGAGAACCAAGCCTGGAGGAAGGAAGGTAATTCACCATTTTGCTTTTTATTCGTGATTGCTTATCTTGTGTACGGTTTCTGGATACATCAATTCATATGATAAGAGAGCTACATGTTAGGAGTCATAAAATAACGGAGGTATTTAAAGTGAGGGTGAAATAGTCAATAATAACGTTGGACAGTAAGTTCATTGCAATTTAGTTTGGCTTGTGCAAATAAGGGTGTCACAAATTCATTTGTTATTGTATTGTTATCGGGATTGAACTTGTTACATTTTTCCTAGGGTCCGAATTGCTATTTTTGTCTGTTCAAGTGTTCAATGTTTTATTCCAGATAGCCAATTTAGTTTCTTCCTTTGAAGGATTTGAAAGATTTAGGTGTAGATTTAGGTTTGGAATAGGAATTTATTGCGTGATGAAATGACCCGTATCCGGATTAAGTGTACATATTAACCAATGTAAAGTTTATATCTCCTGAAGCTCAAGACCTTGTGGTATAATTCGACAAGTATTTATGTCTTGTCCTAGTAGTTCAGTAGGAACAATTGAATTTACTTTGTTTTGTTTCAATTTAATTCCATGAACAATATGTGGCCTGACCTCATTTGATAAATTAGTTAAACATTCTTTTTTCTTCAAAGGTGCCCTGGTTCCATTGAAGACAGGAAAAGATGGGGATCGTGAACAGCAAAACGCTTTGGACGATTGGTTTTGGAGTTGGAGCTCTGTACTATCTCTACGGGAAGAAGGTTTTTAGTCGATGTAAGAATATTACAAAGAAGTTGGTTGTTTTTACCAAAAAAAACTTGGTCTATATTTGTATTCATTATTGAATGAATAGGGACATGGGGTGGTTCGGAACCTACCAAACCTATCCGTGGGCTTCGGAACGTTGGTTCCACCTGCTATTTAAATGCCGTTTTGCAGGCATTATCCGCATGTACATACTTCAGCGCATGGCTAGGTAAGAAAAATAACCCGTAGACAAAAAGACTAGTTTGATGGATTTAAGTATTAAAACCATGCATTCTGGATTTAATTGTTATGTGTTGTAGCTCACAAAGACGATCTTAACAAAAGCGATTTTCCTCCTCGACTTCATCATCCTGATCAATATGCAGGGTTTGACTATCCAATGATTGCTGTTTTGTACAGGTCTATTCTAGGTTGGTTTGAATTTTTTATTATTTTTTTCCAAATACTATTGTTAGGAACCTTGCTATTCAAAATAAAATTTGCTTGAAGTGATCAATCGGGTGATTGGAAATGAAGAAGATGACTGTGATCTGATGAGCAAGGTGCCTCGAGATATCATTCAAACGCTGCACCACCTGAACTACAAATTTGTAAACCACCAAGAGCAAGACACATTCGAAGTATTTCTTTAATTCTTTATTGTTATAATCTTATGATAACCGTTCATAATTTGATTTTTTTTACCACTTATAATAGTGTTTACAACATTTGCTCACTGTATTACAACACGAAGTTGTTCGATCAACTTATCGGCGTCAGCGGGGTTCCTTGGAATGTATAATGGATGAAGATGATGCCTCTGAGGTACATTTATTTTCATTTACCTTGTGATCATATTTTCATCATGTCATCTTAGGTGTCTGGTCATTTACCATGTGGTCAGGTTTCTGGGGAGCTGATTTCCGTTTCTGAAGTGGAAAGTGAACTTCCCTCATCATCTGCTGCCGCAGTAGCTGCCACCGTAATACCACCAGTAAACCCACATCCTAGACTCTCAATTACTGAATCAACAAGTAATCTTTCCGGGTGGGATATTTTATATGATCCGAAGAAAGCCGTGAATGGAATTTTCTCTAAACGGAAGGCATCTGCGGACGCGAACATTCCATTGGCCCCAAAGTATCCAAAGTATCCATTCCGAGGGATGACGGCTAATGTTCTACAGTGCCTCCAGTGCTTGCATAGAGTATTATTTTACTTCATTGGCTTTATACTACATATACATTGATACGAGGAGAAATTAATTGCGTTTTAATTTACTTTATATTTCTAGATGCCAGTGAAATTCGAAACCTTTGAATCCTTAACTTTACTTTTGCCTTACGTAACGGTTTCAAACATTCGACTGAATATTCGATCTCTGCTTGATATTCTTCAAAAACCAGTCATAGTGACACAAGTGCACTGCGAAGGTTGCTCCAAAAAACAAGGAAAACCAACAAAGAGTGCTTTTTCAAAGACGCTATATTTTGCAAGAGTAAGGCAGTCCCCCTGTTGAGTTGTGTTAAATAATACTGCATGTCATTTTCTTAAAGATTGATTTTTAATCTGTTTCGAATATTTCTTAATTTAGCTGCCAGCTATCTTGGTATTCCATATTTTGCAATCGGAATGGAGATCTGACGGTTTGGCAAAACGGCATGAATCTGTAAGATATGATGAGCGTATGAATGTCGCAGATTTGCATCATTGGCGACTGGCCTTTAACAATACAAAGTCGTCAACGTCAACCATCAGTGATCCACTTGCTGCTGGGGATACTCCACAAGAGCCTCTTTCCCTGAATCTAAAGTCTGAACCTGGTGAAAGTAGTTTTTATGACCTCAAAGCTTTTGTGGCTCATAGTGGAGAGGCGGATTCTGGTCACTTTATTACATGCCGTCGTGTCCCTGATACGCCCGCAAATGTTGGCAACTGCCGGTAAGCTTTTTGACTATTTTTGACTTGAACTATAATGTCACAAGTTGTGACTCATAACCTAAATAATATTCCTGACTTTCATTACATTACAGCTGGGCATTCGTCTCTGATGAGTTCGTAACGGAATTACGAGACTCTGAACCCTTTCAATTTAAACCTTATCTTCTTTTTTACGAAAAATCTACCAAGAGAAATTATACTACCTAATCCTTATTTATTACTGGCATGAATTCAATCAACTAATATTATGAGATAGACTTACAATTTCTATCGTGCCCAAATCGTCAAAATATTTACTTTGTGTTATTATCTAAAATAAAGCTTGTTGGGTGATACAAATAAATACGGAAAAATCGAATTATTTGTAATTTAAAACTTTAACATTTATTTCGATTATACATCCCAATTAAAGCAGGGGTTCTAGTACAATATAATGTAATAGCATGTTAATTATTATTTTTCATGTTTTATTATTAAGTATCGTTAGTAAATCATTAATATTTTCCATCTTATCCTATTTTTATGTAAAATTTATTGCAATAATACAGAAATCAGCTCGTGGGAGGCTGTTCTAATTTTTTTTTATTATTAATTACACAGAATATTTTCCTCATATACTAAAACGAGAGCTTATCTCGACTCGGCAAGCTAATACTACAAATCAGTCCTCCATCAATGCATATTCATCCCCAAACTCTTTTCTTTTGGGACTAAAAAAATCCAACATCGCAAAATATTCTCTTTCCTCCATCCTTCAAATCAAAATTATTTCGAAATTAACAAAAAAATCATTACCTTAAAAAAGCAATATTTATCTCGTCATAATTATTGTATGATACTTGCAGCAGTCGCTCACAATTCAACGTTAATGTTTGATTAGTATTTAAATGACTATTTTGGTTATTCATTGATAAAATCATTGGCACTCAATTACATAAAGTAAAACTTTACAAAAGTGGCTAAAATAAGTAAACTAACGAATTGAAACACTATCTAAATTATTGTATTGCTTATTAATCATTTAAAATTTCCTGTTAAGTGAAATTTTAATTTTTCTAAAACGGAAAAAGCAAGCCTCTTCACGATCAAGTGCTCTTAATGGTGAGAACTTTTCTCTTCATTTTAATTGTTCTATAATATTGACATTGAGCTCTTCCAGATCTTTGCAGAGCTTTAATTAGTTTCATAAGTAGTTTATCACACAAGGACTGACGCAGCAGTTTGCATGCAACTGGGAAAAACTTCCTTCTTTTCAATGAAGAAAGAGTTTTACATTCAACTTTCTTTCGAGATTTTCGGGCTTCCTTTCTGTATTCTGATTTCTTTTATCGATTTAAAAGACTAGAAAATGTCAAACTCAATTCAAGTGTGTGTGCAGGTCAAGGGCTAATATAGTACATAATTAAAGCAGTAGTTGGAAGTTTTTTCAAAAGATTATTAAAGTTCATAGAAATCTAGAAATATGTTCTGATAAAACAGATGAATGAATAGGTAGGAAAATTACATGGACGTCTTTCACTTGTGACATGGGTGCCTTAAGAATCACGAGAATTACACTAATGAGTTCTAAGGGTTCTATCATGATAAAATCAATACTGAGCTACGGTATAGAAAAATTTGCATGTTGTGCTAAATTCCAATTGAGTTTCGAATCGAGGGTAAAATCTAAACGACAAATTTAAACTGGTCTCTAAAAGAATCTAGTTTTTAGAAAATATGCTAACAGGAAGACTTTGTTGAGTATTTTATTTTATGGAGGACGACAGAAGGGGTGCGGTTATTAGCTGTGTAGAGAAGTTGACTAAATTAAATCGTCAAATACATCACTATAATTTATCAGAGGTCCTTAAGTGTCCTATACATGGACTGGACATAAGTAAACACACATTTCCAATCTGGTCGTCGTCCCATTACAATCATGTCTTCTGTATCCAGTAGTGGGTAGATCCCTGCCTTTTCACTATAACAAAAATTTAATGACATATTTATGTAATTTCATTCCCCATAAAACATTTCATGACTATCAAAAACAATGACTTACTCTGCAATAC
>JAAXNX010003512.1:0-10553 GCA_036491905.1 Folsomia manolachei
CCTTCCGAAGTGGTGGAAGAAGTTGAAGGCACTGGTAACTTTTTCTTCATTTTAATCAAATAGAGAAACTTCAGGAGTAAACGACTAGTTCGATACCAAAGTGTTGATAATCCCTTTTTGTCTGGATAAGACTTGTGATAAGTCACTTATCCGATAAGTCAGCATAAATTTCTACAACATTATTATTGCATTGCTCAATTCTAACAAAACAGAACGACAAGACTTGACTTGTTCCCTCCGTATTTTACTAGGAGAACTACATCTCAATACACCTTGCTCCTGCTACTAGTCTCACTTTCTTCCCAAGAAATGTTCCTTTGATTATAAAATTAATACCAAATTGTACTTTATTTCATCCATTACTCAACTAAGGACACGTTTTTATTATAAGTCTTTTTTTTAATAACTAAGTTTTCTTTTTATCGGCGGATTTTTTCTTCTCGCCACCTCCAGTTTCACCTGGGTTCATGCTTTTTACAAATTCTAGATCGTCTTGTTCAATCGCATTTTCCAAGTCGGTCATCTCTTCCGTGGCATCAGTTTCATAGCCAGGTCGACCACTCCCAGTCCCAGCAGTTGTGGGGGGATGATCTGTAAAGGGTGCGCTGTAACTGGTGCCATCCTCGTGATCCGTGGTGGGTGTGTCCTCATCCAAATTTTCTCCCGTGACCGCCGTAGAAGGTAAAGTAGTGTGTCCTTGTTCCTCTTCAGGATTATCGGAGGATTTCTTTCGAGACTCTTCCTCCTCGGAACTTGCCTCCTCTGACCCTTCACCTTTCTCCTCAATTTCTTCAGGTTTATCATCTTGCTCTTCGTCATTCTCTTCTTCATCTTCATCGCCATCAAGAATAAGTTTTACCGAAGGTTTAACTTTGCCCTTCTTAGCCTTGTTGGATGCTCTAGGTTTTTTATTGTTTTCTGGCTTTTCCTCTTCTTCCTCGTCGACATCCTCTTCCTCTGCATCTTCTTCGTCCTCCTCGTCTTCTTGTTCTTCAACGTCTTCTTCTGTCCCTTCTTCGTCTTCCTCTTCATCCTCGTCCTCCTCCTCGCCTTCCTCATCCTCTTCTTCTCCTTCGAGAGAGTCTTTGCTGGTCTTTGATGTCCCACGATCGGATTCATTATACCAGTTGTCTCCTGGTAAATTAATTCCGGGGAATCGAATATCCGCTGGGACCGAAAAGTCCCCATGTTCCAAGTAGTACTCGGCATAAAGGGTGTTGAGAAGTTTTCTTGGAACGGGTTGAGAGGGATCCACAATTTGTTTAAGAATGGAGTTCAAGAATGCTTTTTCATCTCTCATCTTTTTTGTATCCATCTTGGAGTGGTCTTCTACAGAAGTTTTTGCTTTATGATGTTTATGCATGTGCCACCGAATCATTTGTTGGGACTCTGGGGGAATCATTTGTTCGAGGAAATACATTAGATCCACTTTCTGTAAAGGTTTTTAAAAATCAAACCATCTGGTTATCAGGAACTAGTGTTGTAAAGGAAGTATGTACAATGGAACAAATAAATTAACCTCAGGAAGGTCCACCAAGTCTTTGTCTTCATCTGCCTCTTCTGGCACGTCTTCATCGCCTTCATCCCCAAATATGGGCTCAGTATGTTGTTTCAATACGTCGTCAATATTAAATTGCTCTTCTTCTCCACTTTCTCCGTCATCCTCCTCCTCGTCCTCCTCAGTCTCGCCACTGATTATAGTGGTCCCGGGTTGTGTTGGAGGACGTTGTTGAGATTTCGCCATGTCATCATCATCGTCATCTGGGTCAATGGCACCTTCTTCCTCTTCTTCTTCCTCCACTTCTTCAACTTCCTCTTCTTCTTCATCGTCATCCTCCTCCTCGTCATTCTCCCCTGACCAAGAAGAGCTTGAGCCGGAGGAAACGGATTCAATTTCAGGTTCCTCTTCCTCAACTTTTTCAAGTATGGCACCAAATGTGTTGGAACTAGAGCTGCTGGATATGGATTCCGGTGGTTCCACGGTGTGGCATTTCACATATGCACCAAATTCTCCAGGTGTCCGGACATCGTAAAGAGCATCAAAGAAAATAGGGAAATTGTGTTTGGAAATCTTTTCGCCTAAAATTTTATGAAAAGTTGATGAATATCTTGTATTCTTTCTGTTGTTGGAATTGCATTGTTTGAAGCATTTAACCTACCCTCAGTTGTGAGGTATTGAACAAAGTCATGTTTGCAAATAAAAGGAAGTTCGTCTTCAGGTTCCAGGAATCCCAGCACCTTAAAAGCTTCCTCCACATCTTCATCAGTAGTTCGATAAAAATGGTTGACAAATAACTTGACGAATTCGTCGAATGAAATTTCAGTTGAAAAATCATCAGAATAACTCAGCGATTCAATTTTCAGCCGGCGTGCCTCGTCCATCATTAGACCCACCTGTTGCATAAATCAAAACATGTTTAATTATGTTCTTCCATTTATTGTAACATTGTAAGTATGTGAACGGAATCCGTATATTGCATTACCTCATACTCTGAAGGAAAAAAGCCACAAGCCCGAGCAACTGCAGCAATTTCACAAAGTCTGATATTTCTGTTCATTCTGTAAAAGTCAGTGATCTTGTCGATTCGTTTTACATTAAGGAAAAAGAAAAGCATGTCCAAATCCTTAAGCACGTCTTGACACGCACCACCCCAATGTCGTTTAATTGTGTGGTAAAATGGTGCAATTCCGGATCCTCCCATTAACACGGATGATTCCACTGCTATTGGGGACACTTCAAAGAAAAAGGCAGAGTTGTCGCTTTTACCGATTGTAAAAATCCGTTGTTTTCCAGGTAGGACAGCAAGCTCAATAATTTCCCGAGGATGAGTGTATACAGCCACATATTTATGAGGATTTCCATCCAAGGGTGGGTCCATTAACCCAAGTTTGTTCTTGACAATGTACACAATGAACGTTTTTAATCGGTCTTCAGGGAGTTTGGAAGGGAATGTTATCATACGACTGATTCCTCTGTCCCGTCCAAAAACTGGACCACAAATAGTTTTCTTTACCCTTTCATCTTTCAAGGAGAAGAGTCGCAGTTTATTCTATAAATTAGGGATTACTAATTATTTACAAGCTATTTTAATACATCTCATAATGGTGATTTATTCATGAGCTTACTATATTGTTTGCCAAAGTAATACAATCGATCCCAAAGTCTTCTGGACCTTCAAATACCATCGCAGACGGACGCGCTGTTTGCTCTAGAGCTGTGATTTTAACAACAAATAATCCAGTCTCTTCCGTACTAAAAAGTGATTTGGTGTTTGAGATTTCGATAATTTTCAAAATGATAGATTTATGTCGATATTATTGCTACCTTTTATCGACGTCATATTCAATCAAATGTCTATCCAAACCCAGTGAAAACAGTCGATTGCAGTTTCCTTCAGGGTCTATGAAAAACTGTAAATCCACAATTGACATTTGGTGAGCGTTTCCTTTGCCAATGACCATCCACGCATGTCCTTTCGCCAAATACTTTAACACTCCAATGGCGTGATGAGTGTCCTGAACAAAATAATAATAACCACGCTATAGTTTCTACAAATTGAAAAGTATAAAAGAATCGCTTGCTTGATAGGACCTACGTAGTAAGCTAAATGAAGCCCATCCACACTGAAAATGATTCGAACAATAGGGTCAGAAGTAATGGTAATTGGGGGCATGGATGTTTTCCATGAATAATTCCACCGGAAACTTATACGCCCTACTAAATGAAGCCCATCCACACTGAAAATGATTCGAACAATAGGGTCAGAAGTAATGGTAATTGGGGGCATGGATGTTTTCCATGAATAATTCCACCGGAAGCTTATACGCCCTTCTTGAAGACCAAATGTACAAATTTGCCCTGAAATTATGTAATTTTTAAAAATATACTTTCAACTAAAAAATAGACTCTGAAGAAATCATTAATTCTGCTATTGAATACACAAATGCAAATGATTATTATAGTAGTACCGAAAGGATGGAATTTCATTGTAGTAACTCTTGCACTGGGAATGCATACTTTCAACTAAAAATAGACTCTGAAGAAATCATTAATTCTGCTATTGAATACACAAATGCAAATGATTATTATAGTAGTACCGAAAGGATGGAATTTCATTGTAGTAACTCTTGCACTGGGAGCAAATATTCTATCATTGAATATTAATCGATGGCTTATGAAATCGTAAACTTGTACGTCCCCCCTTGCGGTTGTAAAGGCGATATGATTTCTATAAATTCAAATTGATTTGAAGTTGCATTATTTGGATTTTGAGAGATGAAAATTTGTAATCGTCATACGATCCTGGACAAGCATCACAAGAAATAAATGCTCCTGGTGATCCCGGAACTAAACGATCCATCTGACTTTCATGAAAATGGTAGTAGAAAATATCACCCCCGGTCACACCTACGCGAAATCATAAAGGTAGTAAAATACTGCGTCCATAGACGGATGTGTAATGTTATATTAATTTTCTCCCAACCTATGACAAAATCAGGGCAAGGCATCGGTGGTCTTGGCAGTGTGGTTTTGGACACTTGGCGAAATTTTGTCCCTCCACGAGAATAATCTTTAACTCGACTGTTAGTATCCGTTGTGGGAAAATGAGAATCTTCGTCGCTATACTTTTGGCCTTTGGTAAAATAAAAGTAATCATATTTCATCATAATTTATTTTTGCTTTTCTAAAAACTTATGGACTTGTTCTTACGAAATTGTTTCTTAAACTCGGGCGTACTGTCACTCCGATTAAACGATATGCTACGAATACCAGGGAGTTGGAAATTTCGACACCATCTCAGCAATTTGAACTCATGATCAAAGAACCGGATAACTCCAACAGCGTCTCCAATTACTACGTACCTGCATTTAAGAGAATCATGCAATAAACTGTGAAATAAGGAACTTGAAAACTTACTCTTCATAAGTCTTAAACACGGTAATTCCATCTTCACAAAGTTTGAAAGCTCGCTGAAATTCTCGAATATTTTTGGTCGGATCGGGAGGATCTTTCAAGACAATGAGTGAAAATGAATTTAAAATAAATTATTTTATTTTAAGACATGTACCTTCTAAGGCAAGAACCACGGGTGGGCCCCAAATCACGACATAACCTATTAATCAAGCATTAAGATTTTAAGAGTTATAAGAAAAGTAGCTCTTCGAGTGCTAAGCCAAGCCAGGTCACAGCACAATATTAAATGTGACCAAAGTAATGGTTACCAGCCCCCGTCGCAGTTACGAGCCACTCTCCGTCCTTCATCCATACCGAACAACTAAAATGTTTATGTTTTGTTATGAAAGCTTTTCGGACGCGTGGCTTGTGAAGATATACTGCTTTGGCCTCATAATCCTGAATTAAAAATATTGACAGTTTACAACTTTGACTACCGATATATGTATTACGGACATGTGTATTACCCATGTTCCAAAAATAATATTTCTGTCTCCCGTTGCTGCAAAATATTCCGGTTTACCAGGTAGAAAAGTAAGTTCTCTAATAATGCTGGAGACCTTGGGGAAAGCTTTGGTTGCTGCATTAAGACGAAAAATAAATTAGTTCTTTTTTCATGCCCATGCACGGAAATAGGAAGACATAATTTAGGGAATGTATTAAGTACTTGTCGGAATTTTATCAGGAGCGTTTGGTTCAAAATTCCAAAAACTAATTGTCTGCTTTCCTTGTTCTTCAGCACCAATTGAAGCAACAACATGGTCCATGCCAGTGAAGCATCCAAAAAGTGATCCAAACCCTTCATGCGAGTTTGGGAAATACTTTAATGGTTTCCTGCAAATAACTCCTAGTATTAGTCGGTCCTCAAAATAAAGGTCAAGGTTGTTTACCCTGTCATTGTTTCCCAAATAATAATTAAGCTCCGTTTCCCAGCGTCAGTGGACACAATAAAACGTCGTTGTCTTTCCATTTGAAGATGAGTGATGGTGTTTCTCTGCATAAAGTGTTTTTGATATGCAAATGATTTACTAAAGATTTACAACACTGTATCAATGCTTACATGTCCCTGTAAACATTTTTGAACATTGTCCAAATAATCGTAGATAATGACCACATTTGAACTGGCATACACGATATGATTGCTGTATATTCCGGTAAGGTTTATTGCCGGAACATTGTCCAGCCTCCCATATACTCTTTTCAGGGTCTGTAATCCAATGTATCTCGTTATAAAGTGTGTAAGTAAGTAATGCATGCATAGACCTTACAAAAGGAGACAGGGCGTGCAATCCACCGGTTGGGTGACATTCTTCATTTTCAGCCGCTCTAGCATGGAAAATTTCTTGTGGAGTTAAGCCATCGGGTAAAGTCTTTGGCTCACAACCCTTCAGACTCTTATGATTATATTCTCGAGTAGACCGGACTTGATTTGGACCTATGTCGTCATCAGATAGTTGGTCAAAATCCACATCGTCGTCAGGTTCCGCTTGAGGTGGTGCGGTTTCATTGGCTTCAAATTCATCCTCAAATTCATCCTCATACCCGTTTTGGATATAGCCTTCTTGTTGGTCTGATGGTAGGGGCTCAGTTTCAGTCTTGTTTTTGAAATTCTGGTTGTTTACTGGTTTCAAATGATGCCTGATTAGCATTGTCACCTTCTTCTTCTTTGGGCGCTACAGGTTCTTCCGGTGCCTCGTTTTTCACTGAATCTGCCGTTGACTTTGGTGGATCTGGCGTTGGCTCTAGGGGTGGAGGATTTGGCACTGACTCTCGGGGTGGGTCTGGTGTCGACTCTGAAGGATGGATTTGGCGTTGAATCTGGAGGTGGGTCTGGTGTTGACTCTGTTTTTGGATCTGATGTTGCCTCTGGGGGTGCGTCTGCTGGCGCTTCTACTGCATCCATTTCCGCATCCTTCTCCATTTTAAGCTTTGCTTTAAATCTAAATATATTTGTGAAAATGGATATTGAATCAGATTATTAGGCATGAATAGGAAACAAATTTTTGGATTTATTCCAATAAATGTTTGATCAATACATTTTTAAGCAAGTATGTTATTCTGTCTTTCTTTCTACTACACACACCTGAATTCAATGGCTTCTGCTGCTGCCCTTTTCAGAGTTAACTCCAGCGAATAGCACACCAAATATTTTTTAGAACTAGTTATGACTATTCGACTATTAGGACGGGAAACCTTTTAGTTTCTTCAAATTAAGTACGCTGAGTCCCGGCTCGGTCGGCGAAGTACAATAATCGAAGACGAATTTTTAATCTGAGAAGAGATTCATGAAAAATACTGTATCATCTGTATCTTTACTGTCGTATATAGCAACTTAGCAATTTATAAAGTTTTTTGATAGAACTTTCCAAGATGAGGTGATTCAAGCCAAGTCGTTTTCTTATTCCGGGGTTGTCGGTATTTGATAAACAAAAGTTGATTTTCGAAATGCGATATTAGTTTGAATGGAAGGGTTCATCTACTACTTAAAATTATAGCACGTTTATCATGTGTTCAACAAATTCATTCAATCTTACGGCTACAACTACGACAACATGATACCAATACCACCTACTTCAACTGATACATATCTAATAATATATTATTACCGTTTGTGACTTTATGAAGACAATCGAATTGAGATTTTAATTTAAGGAATCTCTTAAATGTTAAATAGACGGGGCAAGAGATGGAGAGACAGAGTCTTCTTTATCCGTAAGAGCAAAGCCAGATCGTTGTACAACCCGATTGTGGAGTTTTTGCATTGCCAAAACAAATGTAGGTATGATGGGAGTCATTATTGCTACTGCTACGGGTAGTACGGTAGTGAGATCCGCCTCCGGTTGACCAAGAGAGAATCTTAAGGCAAAAATAGATAATCCAGTGTTTTGAACTCCAGTTTCAATAGCAATGGCAATGACGTCTTCCCATTTTCGGCGTAACATAATGGCCAATCCTCCTCCAAGAAGGTATCCCATCCACGGAAGTAACATTCCAGAGAGGAGAATCTGGAATTTAAGGCCGTGCAATAAATACTCAGTAATTTTTTTTACACTGGTCAACTTCCTTATACCTACCTGCCAAGAAAACAACTTGAAAAGGTAGAAATTCGTGGTCACGGCAAAAATCACGATAAACAGGATCAAAAAGATAGCAAAGGGTTTAAGTATCCGGACCAGGAATTGTGCAACTTTGGGCCATTTCATTTGAATCCCTATACCAAGGGCTAATGGAACAACCAGAGACACAAAAAAGGTGGCAATTTTACTGTAAGGAATTGTTAATTTGGCATCGGCAAATATTGTAGACCCCAAGCTAAACATCCAGAGTGGCATCATAACTGAAAAATTAGTAAATATTAGCAAATTCAGAAAAAAATACTTTTGACATGGGCTTTTGGACCTACCAAAGGCTGACATTGTGGAAATAGTAGTCATTGTAATAGAAAGATCAAGATTTCCTCCCAAAGCTAGAGTCCAAATATTAGATGCCCCACCCCCTGGAGAACATCCCGTAATGAAGAGGCCCAGTTGAAGATCTGGTCGAGGGATAAGCAGTTTTGCCAAAGCAAAAGAAAGCTAGGAATCATAGTTAATAAAAATTGGATTATTTGTAAACTTATAAAAATTTCACAATCTGAACTTAATTTACCAATGGCATAATCACAAACTGGCTCATAAACCCAATTGCTGGCCCAATGGGTCGTTTTAGAGTTGCCTTAATGGTTCCTAGGTCCAGAGCAGCACCCATATTGATATAAATTATGGCCACTAAAGTTGCTACAGAGTACGTAAACATCTTATCCACCAATCGCCACTCCCTTATCACGGACACTGGGACACAGGCAACGAGTTCAGATGAGTTCCCCGATGTCCGGGCTGATGCACAAAGCTCCGTCTTCCCCAAAAAGACTCCAGTCACATTGAAGGATACCAGATCACTAGTGTTTTGTTTAACTGAACTGTCCAACCCCACCCGGGCCGGGGTCACGGTGGCGATGTCGGTGTCAACAGAATGGAACTCGAATTCCGTGATGGTGTCAAAATTCAGTAATCGGGCCGTCTCCAGAACCTCGGTCTTGTTGAAGGTGAACTGGAAAGNTCAAATTTCAGCAATCTGGCCGTCTCCAGAACCTCGGTCTTGTTGAAGGTGAACTGGAAAGGAGACCAAAATTGTAGGTTACCGAAAAATAAATGTCAGATAATCTCGATTCATACCTCAACTAAAACACTTTCTCCAACTTTAACTTGGGAAATTGGATCGGGATTAAAGGAGACATCACAGGAGGACATGGATTGCTCCGCAGCAGCGCCAAGGACGCCAAAGGACACAAACCAGACTGACCCCAGGAGGAGGAGGTAGCTTGCAAAGATGTGGAGAGGCCACAGGGGACACATTTTGAGGGTTATCTAAAAAAGGAAACTTATTAGAATGCGGTTTAGTATTAGACCAACCAAGAATTTGGTGAATTGCGGTATAAATTTTATTTGAGCTTTACTCGGTGCGTAGAATATTGCACAATTTATTGACGTGGATCCGAATTTGATTGCCTTGATTTATGCCCAATATCCAGGAGAGAGAAACGAATTAAACAGGTTCCATGCAGTCATGAAAACCCAATGAAAAGACCGTACATGAATGACTAATGTTCACGGCACATGAGGTAAACCACACTTTTATGTCGCTTATTATGCAGCTACTTTAACTGTGTGGTCGGTATAGCCATCAATATAAGTTGTGTCATTGGGATGCATACAAATTCATTAATCTATCCGTGATGTGGAGACTATATATTGCAACAGTCAACTTTGTATGACATAATAATATGTAGTATAGTGTTATAATAACACTGGCTGGACTGTGTCAAAGTAAAAAAACAACACTAGTTGCACACTTGCACAATATTTAGATTTAACAAGTGGATGAATTCTATACAAAGCAATAAATGAATGCATGGTACAAACTCTTTGAACGATTGATTGTCTGCATGTCCGTAAAAAGTAGTTGGACAAAAACTTATTGCTATTAAATCAAAAGAATACAAAAAATCTCATTTTTCTCTTGTCGATCTAGAAGTGCAAGCACACGCATAAATGTTCTTCTGCAGAAAAATAACTTAAAAGCTGTGCAATTTTCCAAATACTTCTCTGTTGTGTTATCGATTATCCATTGTTGGTAAAAGTTAAATATCTTCTTGCACTAATTAGTTGAAGTGGAAAAATTTGAAATGACACAGCACAGGTCGCCCAGAAAATCGACACTGAATGTATGGCTTGTCAGCTTCCAGCAACCCAAGAATCCGATTGAGGGATTTATGTTCGGTTTATAGTGTTCATATGAATTATAATGCATATGTTATGTGGATAAAATATGTCAAGTTAAAATTGAAGCTTGCTTTCTTTCTTTTCACTCCCTCTTTGCATGCGTTTGTAATGCAATGTTTATGATGTTGTGGAAGGCCGGCAAGATATTTTTTAGCCACAGATGCATTGTAATTCATATGAACACTATAAACCGAACATAAATCCCTCAATCGGATTCTTGGGTTGCTGGAAGCTGACAAGCCATACATTCAGTGTCGATTTTCTGGGCGACCTGTGCT
>JAAXNX010003513.1:0-10549 GCA_036491905.1 Folsomia manolachei
GAAAGCAATATAATGGTAGCTGGCTAGTTGGAGGAGTGCAGCATTGACGGGATGTAATTGAAGCTGAATAATGGAGATTGTTGACATTCATTTTATGACTATGACTTTCCTCCCTCATTCTTCCTCCCACCGTCGTCTTATTCCTACATTTATTTCCAATTTCATGCCTTGCCTTTCTTCATCATTTCTTTGCTCCCAGAATCACTCCTGAGTGAGCGACAAGAATCAATCTGAGGAGGCAAACATTCTGCCTTCCTCAAACAACTAACACTAACAGTTGGATAACTGAGTTAAATTCAATCTTTCCTCGGTTATGGTAAGATTGTTGTTATTGTTGTGGATTGGTTGGTTCACTGTCCTCAGGCCAGGGTAGCGAGATTTGCATGAGAACAGAGTGACGGAGCAGTTATCCAAGTTTGGAATTGCTGTGGAATACAGAACGGAATGATTATTCCGTACTCTTTTCTGTTTCCTTGGGTCCGGGTTTTTACCCTGGTTTATGCTCCAGCAAGGTAGTAATAGTAAGTAAAGCAGTTATAACGGTTAGTTGACTGCATAGCAACGTCCATAATGGGGGATTGCTGGTAAAGTACAAGATTTTTGTCTTGGACAGCCGCCAACACCGGCTTGGCTGGCTCCTTCCGTTCTCTTCTTCTGGAGTTTGTGAGGATGGGGACAGAATTCCATGGAACTTGGTAGAGAGAGAGAAGGAAAAAGTGGGAGGGGACCAACTCTATTCAGCTCATCATCATATCATTTCATTTCCCATTCAACCAAACAACAATTAAATACCAATTCTGGTACAGGACAGGAAATAATCATCCATTCACCAGAATTATATGGGGGCCATTAGTTGGCTGTCTCGGTTCTCAGACGACTTTCTTCCAGAGAGACCTAACTGATCTTGATGGATTCAATAAAATAACTCTGTAGCCCTTCAACTCCAACTTGTAATAAGTTTGGAATAATTCAAATTCCGTGGATGGAGAAGATTGAAAAGGTTGGGTTGGGTGCAGGACGCAAAGTTATATGAGATGGGGAGAAAGATAGGAATGAGAATAAAATAGATTTGAGAAGAACAAAAGCTCGGTGGATGGATAGACAGCGTGAAGAGGACAAGTTTTGTTTTTCTTGTGTCCCATTTACATTTTCTCTCCTGGAAAAGAAAAGAATGGAATAAAGAACCAAAAACAGAGCAAGGTGGAACGAGTTTTGGGTCTTGTAATTGAATGAGTGGAGCCCAATTCCATCATTTCATCCATCTTTTCCACTTCAAACACTCAAAATCTTCTCCCCTTCACTTTGTTCCTTTATCTATAACTTCCTTATTCTGCTGGGTGAAGGAATTTCATCAGCTTTGAATTGCTGTTGTCTTGTTTAGTTTGACAAGTTGGTTGGTTTTGGACTTACTAGGTTTGAGACAAGGACAAGAAATTGGACCAGAACACGAGAAAGTCTGGAACTGGATTATGCAACTGGAGAGAGAGTTCTTCTCTTAGACTGGTATTTAGGGTTATTGATGCATTTTCCGGGATTGGAACTTCCAGTCTGAAAAGGCGAGATAGAATAGTCGCTAATTTAGTGGTTTGGTAGAGAACTAAGGGTGTTGGAGAGAGCAGAGTTCATCCGACTGGAGTCTGATGGGAAAGGACAACTTGGACAGAGCATAAATAACTGGAGGCCACACTCCAGCAATTCATCAGTCCAACCCTAGTTGGTGGATAGACAACTTCATTTCATAAGCACTCCCTTCTCAAAGTAAATCATCTATTTATTCAGATCTTCTACACAAGTGGGTGTGGTACGGATTTTCTCACTTTCCAGGCACTCACTCACTAACCCTCTTTCCGGCTCAGATTATAAATTGAATGCACTCTGGATTAGGTTAATTTGGTAATGCAACCACTCGTGGAAAATGGATGAGAGCGGATTATGAAGGTGCAAGTTGAAGGATGGATGATTCAGCAAAAATGTATCAATGCATGGGACGGATTTGGTTAAAATACGAGCAAGAGCCATGGATTTGTATCCGATTCCCTACTTAGAGAATGAAGAGCCATGTGGAGTACTGTCACGTGGTGGACCCACTTCCGGTCTCTAAAGATCCACTTCCTCCACTCTCCGGATCCAGTTCCTCCATGCGAAAAAGGAGCTGAGAGTAGAAAAATATAAATAAGCGGTCATAAACTGGAGAGGCAGCTCGTTCGTTCTTATCGGGCATGAAATCAATGGGAGAAGGGGAAGTATGGAAGGGTTGCTTATTTACAAAAAGAAAAGTCCAAAAATAGTCTCCTTGTTCAGGAGAAGTACTCAATTTGCGCCTCTTCTTCTTGTTATTATTGCTTCTCCTGCTTTATACTTGGAGCTGTTGCTCTTAGTTTCTACGCAGTCATTTCCATTATCGCAAATTTAGGGTTAGCAGCTGCACTCAAGCCATGACCAAGACGAGATAAGTTGAAAAGGAAAAGTCAGAGAGGGATGGATTGATCACTACCAACAAGTAATATACAACTTCAACTGCAGTAGAAGGAACAAGAGGCTGGAGAACATCTTGGTTTGTCTTTTTGATCATCCATCCCTTGATTGATGGGCTGGGGTTATGTTAGGTTAGTGGTCAACGTACGTCAGATAGGAAGGAAACGACCACTTCATCTAAAGTTGCTCGCTCAGTCTGTTTTCCATCATCATCAAGAGATGCAGAATATGGAGTTGGGCTAGATTCCATTCTAACCAAGGAATGGAGGAATGTGTGGCTGGAGATGTTGTGAGTGAATGGCAAAGTCTGTCGGTCTGTTTCTTGTCTTAATCCCTCAGAGAGATCATGAAACTGGGATTGTAACCAGTGTCTAACTAGATACATTCATGTGAAGTCGAGTGTTGAGTTTAGTTTTTAGTAGCGTGCCGGCAGTTATTCATCAATCTTTTGAGATTTATCCTTTCTTTTTATTCTCTCCCACTTGAGTTGACTTGGTCAAAAAGCCATTTCTTTGTTTTGTTTATTCTTATTCTGAGATTGAGTCTTATTTACTCGGCCCATATTCTGGAAATGCTGATTCATCCAACTCCGTTTCAGAGCAATTCTTTTACTACCGTTAAATCCTTAGAGCCATTCTATTTCTACTCCATTGAGTTAGGACAAAAAAAAGAGTCGGCATGTTCTTCTCTACGCGACATATCTTTTTCTGGTAAGCACCGATTTATGTACGAGGATTACTGTGAGATGGTTGAAATACGTATTTAAATCTTGCTGACGTCTTTTACTGCTGACCCAAATAGCTTCATGTTCATAACTTTAAGACTCATGCAACAAGATTGAAGGTAGATTCTTAACCGTTTTCAAGTACCACAAAAATGCAGCCTCATGTAACAAGTGGACTTCCAGTCCTAGATAGATTGACAAGTCAAGTATCAAGATCGTACTCTACTACCTTCGAATGCAGGTAGTGGAACTAAGAATGAAATCAACTCAGACTTTGGTATCTGGTGGGTGTAACTAATTAGAAATGGGAGGAGGCGGATGGAAATGGTATTTTTTCCTCTTGTCCCTCAGCTCCCACTTTCCTCCCAGACTGACTGCATAGTGCTAGCTGGAGGGGTTTTACTTCCACAGCTTCATCTTCATCTATGGCATGCGGCATGTCGTGCCCAGCATCAGAATGACGGGGCAGAGTGTTGGATGAAATGGGTGGGGTGAAATTGGTGTGGCAGTAAAAAGGGAGTAAAAAGATGATGAGACAGACTCCTCCAGTCACCAACAGCCTTCTCTCTCCGACTGATGAGATCTTTTATGCTGCTACGCCAACTTGTCTCTTTTTTTTTCTTTCTACACATCTTCATTTTACTTTTCACCAGTTCCATCCATGTCCATCTGGACGGGGAAACTTTGTACAAATCTGTAAAAGAGAAAGTCAGCAGCAGCAGCAGCTCCCGACCTAAATCCATAACTTTCTTTTTTCTTTCTAAAAACCGGGACGTGAGCCCGGAGGCGGAATTTCTTAACTTGATTGAGTTCTTTGTAACTCATTTCCTACTGTGAGTAGTTTTCCGAGGTTTTCTCTAATTTCGGTACTTTCCCCACAAAAATGCAAAACATGGCTTACACCGTGTGTCATTATCTCGAAGGAATCAGATCATGCAAAAATTTCTGGGACAAAAGAGAGCTTGAATTTGCGAGAGTGTCGCAGAAAAGTCAATGATTGTATAGATAGTTCGTGTGTGACAGACTGGTTGATTCAATCTGGAGCATGGCTTTCTCTGCGTGATTGTGAGTGTTGGTTGGTGAGCATGTGGCTGGATCTGATATCCGGGGTCTAGCAGCTGGAGTTGGTGGTTGAGTGACACGGGGCTCAATATCCGGTTCCTAAAACCCCCAGCTACACATTCCACTCGAGTGGGATAGAAATAGAAAGAAAGGAAAACTGTGATTCCCAACTCGACAATCACGTCCGTTCCTTGGTCCTCTCTCTCTTGATCTGAAGTTGGCAAAAAGAGAGTTTGAAAATGGAGTAAATGCCCCTGGTCACCCGTGAGTGAAAGTGGTGGCAGATGTTGAACTAATGGTGGGTGGGTGGGTGGACGGACTCGTTACAGCGGTTGGTATGTGATCAAAAAGCAGTTGGCTCCATTCCTTCTTTTTTGGATGCTCTCTTTGAGTGAGGAGAGGATGGTGATGTAATTGGAAGTGGAGACAAGTTGTCAGAGCTGCCACAAATCGCCTCTTCAGCATTATCAAAATGTCTTTCATTTCTCATAGAGTTTGGCTACGTTTCCTCAAAGGCATTGTCCTCTCATCAACGTGTCTACGAGACAAATTAATCATTACATTTTGACCAAGGGGCGGAGACAGGGAGACATGATGGCTTCCTTTGCAGTCTGGAGGAAGATAAATAAATAGAGAAAGTGATCAATACCTTGGAATCTTGTGTATCCAGCTATCAAGGCTGATTAATAATCAAACCATCCGCCGCCCGTAAACCAACTTCCTGAAATGAAAGGTGGTGATTATTCAACAGCATGGGAGACTGGAGTAATTTGAGCCAGGCATAAATCCCTCAAACAATGCACCCGGGTTAGTGAGGGAAAGCTGTTAGAGCTATTAATGAGATAATTAAGAAGGATGGTGAGGATTCCGAGGAGAAGATCTAATGAGTTCTAATGAATCCCCCATCACTCACATCTACCTTTCTCTGTTCAATATTCTGTGAATATTGTTCCCGAAAACTTTCTCTTCCAACCTTTCACCCGGGACTTGAGGTTTATTTTATGCCGTCTTGCTCCATTTCCTTGGGTTCTCTCTATTCACAAAATTTATATCCGTTTCCTGGTTGTTGGGCAGAGGAAGAGGTGTAGGTAGGGTAATATTTACACATGTTCAATGGTTGGTTCCGGGTGGCTGATTTAAACTTTGGTAAGCTGGATGTAAGCATAAGGTTATGTTAGGTGGCTCACGCACCTGTGGACATTTACATTTACTCGTGTACACTTTCTGCATCAATTTCTGCGGGGATCCATCCATTTCAGTTTTATGTACATTTCCGACTCCATATGCTACTCGCAAGAGTTGGGAAGTGTGCTCGGGAGAAGATTGACTTCAGATCGGGCTACAAGTTTACAGCTCTCCAGCATCTGTTTGAGAAAAGAAGGAAGCAATTCTGGTAGAGGGATTCTCGATAAAGTTGAAAAATGGATTCTATCTCACTCACTTGTGCACTTTCTCCAACACAAGCGTCCCTCTTCGAGTAAGCAATTGATGGAGCATTGAATGAATCCAATACTCGGAATCTTCTTCATTCCTGTCATTTTACTTTCTCCAATCCGACCAAAGAAGCAAAACCACTTTGAACATGCAGCTCTGTAAACGCATCCAAAAGAGACATCCACAAAGATACGCGACTAAACTGAAGGCACGCAGCAGTGCTTAGACTTTGTGCAATGCTCACCCAACCGGCTACTAAATATCTGTCCTATTCGCGTATCCCTACGCATACGGCTTTTCTTTATCCACTTCCGCAGAGGGAGAGGGACAAGGAAGGCCTCCTATAAAGAAAGAACAATAGCCGAGTCTCTCTTGTCTCCTATTTCCATTTCCAATTGATGGGATAGAATACATTTCAAGAGTGGGATGGGATGGCATATGGTTTCTCGTAGCAAAGGTATTGACAGTGGGATAAACGAAATTCGATAGCCGGAAGGATCAAGCAAGCCATTCTCAGTCTCCCTCAGTGTCATCTTCTCTCTCTCCCTGGTTTTCCATTCTATTCGGAGAGAAAGTCTGTATACAATTTTGCCATAGAGATGATTCCTCTCCGTCTACTTTCTCTTGAATGTATGGATGTTTGTCCAACTAATCATTTCCCTTCAGCCAACTAAAGGAGAGATGTCGACGTCCACGGCTTGTCAACATCCAGGCAGAGCCAACCTTCCTTAGTCAACAAAGAAAGAGGGCAACGACGTCAAACCAGGTTGGCTCTGCTTTCAGAGGCAGACAATAATCTCAGTCCATCCATCCACATATTGGGTGGATGGGTGGATACATTCCGCGTTCATGTTTCCTAGCGAAGGTTTCTTTTTTTAGTTGGCTGATACTTTTATGTCACATTTTCTCCTGGAAGTTTGCGATGCAGTTGACTTTCCTCAGGTCAGAGGAGTGAGGAAAAAAATCATAAAATGACTTTAGTTCGGAGGTAGAAATAGTTCTTCAATAAGACTACATTGTCCATATTGGTGTGATTGATTGGCAGTCAGTCATCCAAAGGCAGAGAGCGATCCGATTTATGTTTGACCTGCCTTGCGTTGTGCATCGTCATGGTTACGCACCTTTGCCTTTTCATCGGTCTATCCTCTATCCATGAAGGAAGTGAATGTCTCTTGTGTATTCTTCAAAGAGGAGAGTCGCCCGTGAAATTGGGCTTGAAACAAGTTCTCTTTTCCGAAAGGTTTACACACGGCGGAGCAACCTCTAATTAAAGCTCATCCCCGTCACCCAGCAACAGACAAGGAAACAGCCAAACCCACGGGGAATCCTTAAACTGGTCAATTTACAAATATGCCTACGCGTGTAAAGTGTAATGACCATTTTACGGTGGAGGGAACCATTCTTTAATTCCTTTTATCTCCTCAGCTCAGCAGTTTGGTCAATAATATTCTTTTCACGGACGGACCCAATCCGGCCGGATTTTCTGTTGACTGGTGGTAGTGAGTTAGCAGAGAAAGTGAATAAGTTTGGATTGAATCAATTGTGCATGATTTATGTAAAGGGCTTCCTTGGCTGTGTGATAGATGTACAAAAAGGAGACCTGCTGGTTGGCTGGGCTGAGCTGTGGTAAGTTGATGTGATGGTGATGAATGGGACCTTATTTGGTTTTGGTCGGGCAGAGAGAGATGATGGAAAGCAATTACAGATGATGAAAATTTGCTTCACTTCAGGACAAAGGAAGGAAGGAGTGGGTGGATGGTGGTTTGCTCCTCGATAGAATTCAACAGTTCTCTGTAAATTTTGGTGTATAAAGTAAAACTGGAGACAAGTTGTTGTGTTGGTTGGTTGGCTGGCTAACTCATTAATCACAGAGGAAGAAGAACAAGTCGAGACGAGGCATTTGTTTGTGGTGGTCTGGGTTGCCAATTTGATAATTAAACTCTTTCATCCACTCCCGAAGGATCTTCCATTCCGCCGCCCATAAATCATCGCAATCTCTTCTCTTTACCAAGAGTTTGTCTGTAGTTGTATGTAGCTGCTCTACTTAGGACATGGAGTTAGATGTTGTTGGACTAGTTACACTTGGATAGTTTCACTGATTCTTGGCAGGCAGTAAATAAACGGGCTAAACGAGACGCAACTAAGGATCGGCTTAAATTTGGTATCAACTTTGTTTCCGAGATGTGTTTTTATATTTGGTTGGGTTTTTTCTTTGGAGTTATTTTTTCACTTTTCACTCCAGGCTGGACTGACACCTGGTTTGCAGTATAAACTAGTGCCGAACCACGTTACGGTTGTGGCCACTTTCTTCATTTTACTCCACTTTCTTTTCCAGAATTGTGGTGGAGGGACGGTGTATAAAATAAGTGGAAAGATAGAAAGAGTCCGGTACTGGATTTGGGCATAAATCAGAAGTTCGTAGTCACGTTGGAGCCCCTGCGGCAGCAAATCTAAAACGTAAGAAGTGAGTTCGTGTCGGAATTGGAGCATTGGACTGGAGTCTCTTCTTCTTGTTCTGTGGTTTTGGTGGTCTGGTCTGGTCTGGCTAGCTCTTCTTTCCTGGTGAGGAAGATGAGTGTGTCTCTGCGGCTTTTTGGAGGTTGAATAATAACATTCACTTCACCAAGTAGGAAGTAAGCAGCAGCACGACCCACAGACCACTTCTGTAGGAGAGTGTGTATTTACACAGGCAAAGCGGGCTATTGGCTAAGGGTAGAAAGAAAGTGAAAGTATTTATACGGGAGAAAGTTGGAGTTGGACCAAATTTCAGTTTAAATGGTAATCAAGAGACAGGATGATTACACTTCTTGAGGATTACAACCCGAAACACTCCTTACTACCGTGTATACTAGCATCTTACACACCCATAGTTGCATGACACCCGGTCTGACTGCTTAGCTAGGTCTGGAATCAGCTACTTGTGTATTAAAGACCACGCAATGGACCAACTTTCTCTTTTAGTTTCTGCCATAACCCGAACCCAACATTCAATCCCTCATTATTACCCTCAAGAAGTAAAACTCAACTCCGTGTTTACATCACAAACATTCCTCCAGCGGTGGCAATAGTCACAACTTTATCCTTTTACATCTTTTCCTCTACTTTTTCTCTTGATTCTTCATTTCCTTCTGAGACGGTTAGGGAGAAGAAGAAATAAAGAAATAATGACGTTCTTTTCGGAAGGCATTTGACGCTGTCATCACGTCACGTCACGCCAGTAAAGAAAGATGCTCCTATTAAAGATAGTGTTCATGTTATAGTTTGGTTTCCCTGGTGGTTAAAAAAAACTGGTAAAAATAGGTCCAACCTTTAGTATCAAGATGTACACCCACCCCTAATGGTCTCCAACCAATCTACCTGGTTGTGGGGACATGACTATGAGTTGTCTTGTGGTAAGGTAGTGGCGTATTTTAGGATATATGCCCCCGAGATTTGATCTGACACAACATCTGCTCCCAGTTCCAGTTCCACCACAAAGTTGTTCTGTTCATTAAAGAGCATCTTGTTTACGTTACTCCTGAGCAAATAAACTCTTTTACCCACCTCCATCCATTTCATGTTTCACTTCCACCCAAATGCCCAAACTCCAGCCCAGCCAAATAATATGGTGAGTTGAGGCACATAAGAGAGTAAAAGTGGAAAAGTAGCGTCTTATGGAAAAAGTTGGTCAAATTGACAACAACTTTCCACTTCCACTCCTTCCATGCACTAACCATTCTCTACTTCTTCTAGACTAGATTCCTTACTAGGCCTAGTTCTTGTGGAACTATGGGAGATATCCTTATAAGAGAAATGCTCTTTCTTTCCTTGCTCGCGTGTCGTGTCCCGGCCGGCCCCATTTTTTTTCTTTTCTTTGAAACTGGATGAAATTGAGGAGTTCAGAGCAACTTGCGCGCCCTTACCCAGTCCATAAGGATGCATGGAACCAAGACAAGTTTCAATATCCAGGGAACTCTTTAGCAAGGAGGAGATGGAACCCATTTGCATCTCGTGACAGAGGCAGAGACGCTGGGAAATGTCAACCATTTCTTTGGTTTCTTATGGGTTCTGGTGACAATTATGCTGCAGACTGACAAGCAAGAGCTTGTGCTATGCACAACTGGAGGGCATGGCATTTGTCTGCGTAGCCTTTTACTACTGGAATATGTAGCCAAGTATGGGAAAGAGTTACATCACCTCGACTAAGTCTTGGTAGGCTTCATTTCATAACCAGGCATAATTCCCGGATGGGGTTGCCAGGCAATCAGACCGTGTAGGAGGAGGTTTACTGTTATGCTATTTTTTTGTTTTTCTACACAGTTGATGGAACAGAGCTAATCCTATGGCTTCTTAGATTTCGTCTATTTTCCCTCGTCTCACGTACCACAACACATCTCATCATGTCATGTTATGCTTTCTTTCCATCACATTTGGATTTTGGGGAGCGAGACCAAATCCCCAATTAACTAATGGCTGTGCGTGGCATCATCTTTCGAAAACATCTCATCTTAGTTTTAACAATGTTTCGTGCTATCATCTTTCCGCTGTTTTGAAGTAGATTCTGATCTAAGGTAGGATCACCCAACTAGATTCTGAAGATTCCCTCGATAATAGTCTGGCCAGTTTGTTGCAACCACTTGATTAAGACAAGCTACTTACCAGTTCACTTAATATTAATACGTAACCCTTGAGTTAAGTCGGTAGTAATCAAGCAAAGGAAACAAGTAGAGTAAGGTGAGAAGAGTATTAGTAGTTCATACTTTAGGTTTAGTAAAAGCGGCCACTTATTGGATTTCTCAATCCTTTTAGCCTCTCTGAAACTTCTCACACTCCAATTCTGGCCACGCGTCCACTCTAATTAACTTTTCCAGCCTA